>CAUYRT010050705.1:0-15587 GCA_963574885.1 Lepilemur ruficaudatus | reverse complement strand
ATTCGTGTGGGGTCTTTGCGCCTCTGCACACTTATAGCACGCTCTCCTCTCGTCTCCTCTCCACTCCTCTCCCCTCCGCTCTCCTCTCCTCTCCTCTTCTTTCTCTCTCTCTCTCCATTCTCCCCACCCCCATCTGCTCCCATGTGCTTCCTAGGAACCCCATGAAAATCTGAGTAGTGTCTCTGAAAGTTCATCAGATTAGCAGGCCCCAGCCTTAAGGCTGTGCCTCTCTGTGAAAGATTAACAAGAATGTGTATTAACCGGTGCCCCCCTTAATCAACTATGATTCCCTTTTTCGTTAAGTTGAAATTCAGACACGCTTTCACCTTCATTCCATTTTGAGCTTCTGTTGGCAGTGGCTTCTATAGCCTCAGATTTCAGTTTCTCTGTTCCTCCTTCCTCCACACCACCCTAACTCCTGGAAGACTTGAGCAGGGAGTTATTAATAATTCTTTGAAGCAGACACACAAGGTACCCAGAAGGGGGTTCACAACTTTAAAAGATCCTTTTTTAAATTTAGAATAGAATAAAGAAGCAAATCAACACTTCTCAATTTTTATCTTATTTGTGAGTTTGGGTTTTCTTAAATCAAGATTCCTCCTTTCTAAATTGGATGATTAGAAAAAGAAAGCCTACAAACAGAGAAAAAGGATATTCAAGGCTCATAATACAAAAATTCTAGCCCCTGTTTTGACTATATCTTTTAAACCTGAAATGCCACATCCCATTAAATGGCTTTTTATTTTTCCTATATTGTAAACAGAGCCCAGACAAACTCACTTATAGTCCTTTCCAAAATGGAACTCACCTGGTCTCCTCCCTGGGCTTAGATCAAATTGGGCCTGCCTCCCTGTGCACACAGAAATCACACCTGTCTCAGTGGGGGCTAGGCAGGGGGTCACCAATGTGGTTGGAGGGTACTGGGCCACAGCTCCCTTCCCATTGATTATTTCTGTGTGGTTTGCTCCATGCCTGGCATCATTGGAATGTGGAACGTGGCATGAAAAGAAAACAGCCCAGATTGGCCTCATTTTACCTCTCTCCAATGCCACAGAGGGCGTTTTTGATATCACGTGGCAAGAAAATTGCCAAGAAGAGACCTTCAGAAGAGTCTCTAGGAGACTTGACACTGTGATCAGCAGGAAAACTATAACAACAGAGGAAGAAAATCAAAAGAGAAGGTCAGGAACTAACTGTAAGCAGAGAGCCTCAGGATAGCATTCCACGGTGATTTAAAATATTTGGAGATGGATGGTGCAAAAAGGATGCATCATTTTGAAGAAGAGACAAAAATGAAAATAGATAACATGAGCTATGAACACAGAGAAGAGAATTCTTCTAATACCTAAGTGCTTACAATACCTGGGGTCGGTGTGTGCAGGATTTTGTAATGAGGTTCCCACCTTTCCCTGTACACCTCTCTCCTGTACACATATACAGCAAAGAGAGGGATGTGACCTTGCACACTCAGATTTGTCCCCTCCCTGTGCTGTCTCTAGAGTTTCCATGTTGGTTGGTTGATTCTGAGTATATTCAGTATATTCTAAGTATAGTGGTGTACAATCGGAAGTTAGTAATAACAATAGAGGTTAAGGTTATTAAGTGCTTACTGCATACCAGGTACTGTTATAAGCATGTAAACATGAACTCATTAATCTTCATAAGGCCTTCCTCACAGGGTTAAATGTCACCTTATATGCAAGAACATTGAGGCGCAGTCTACGGAACATGCTCGGGGTTACGCAGCTAGCAAGTGAGCGCGAGCTGGCGAAGCTGGGGGAAGGATGAGAAGCCTTAGGCAAATGAGCTCAGGCCGTCCACATAATGTAGGCCTGGGAGTGGTGGAGAAAGAAGAGAGAAAAGCCAAATAGGCTGGACATTGACAAAGACTTTTAGAGATGCCAGAGCAACAGCAGGTGGAAAGGAATTAAGAGGAGGAAAGATGCTTTTCCATAACATGTCTATAGATTATGAATTGCATCAACTTGGAGATTCTTCAAGGCACATAAATAAAAATTGAGCTTCCTTTTATAACACTCTATGTGTTAGACTGTGTTCTCAGCTCATAGTTCCATTATGCCCAGGACATATAAGGACCTGCTTTTATGCAGGTTACACACCTGAAGCCCTGAGAGCCGAAAGGCTGGTACCAGGTTCCCCAGGTAACCGGTATCAGAGAAAGGAGAGGACACAGGGATTCCAGCTCCTGCTGTGCTGGCTCACCTCCTCCTCCCAGCCTGCCCTGCACCCGCCTCTCCCTGCCCAGCTGACATTCTGCAGTCTGTCCTTGTCAATTTATGGACCTCCAGAACCATTTTTAGTATCTTATCCTCCAACCCCCTTTCTCCCACAAAGTCTCCAATTTACTACCTAGGTTGTAGCTTGCTGGAAGAAGCCAACCCAGGACACTGTTGTTACTTGACACAACACCATGTCTGTCCTCACAGGAGGGAGTAGCATCTGTCACCTGGTGGAGCCATCTTAGAAGGTAACAAGGATGTGATGTGGCCCAATTCCCAGTGATGGTGGCCCTGAAATGAAGGAATGCCTCTCAGCGTCTCTGTCCTCTATGGGTAAACCCAAAGAGCCACATTCTGAAATGGCATTGACCCAACCTTGTCCTTCAGGGATCTTTGGAGGAAGGGATACTTGGCAGTGGAAATAGGATTCTAAAATATTTAGAAAAATTAGTATATATTGCTATCTTTTGGGAAGATATTTTTAAATAAACAGACTTCACCTTCTTTACCTACAAGAACCTGTTTGTTTGAAAGTAGAATCAGTGACAGAAGAGGTTCCCCCAACTTTTAAAGTCTGCACTACCTACAAAGTGAAAAGGAAAAGTGAGTTTCTCCCTCCAGTGTAGATGACTGGTGAGAGCAATGCAGGCTACTGATCTGTGGCAGCCTGCCCCGCGGTCTGGAGAACAGCTGGCAGACCACATAATCACAGAAGCTTGGCCGAGTGCTACAGGCAGCCAGATGAAGAGACCCAGATTGTCCTGCTCAACTTCCCATTCTAGAGGTGAGAAAACCAGGGCTTAAGACAAGTGACTGTCCCATGTCACACAGCAAATCAGTGGCAGTGCTGACATGAGTCCTCAAGATGCCTGATCTGCAAAAAACTTTCTGCAGTACTATTATATAATGCTCTCTGACTTGTTGTGTTTTATTTCATTAATTCATAGGGGCTCAGCTCTGTGTGGACCCAGAGAAAGTAAACAGTGTGATCCCCACCCCACAAAGCAATTATGATTCTTCTAATTAGCCTAAAATACCGGTGTTATTTTACTATTTTTGAGCTAGTCCACTGACCTGAGGAGAACCCTCTAGGTTGTATCTAACACAATACCTTTCTTGTCTACAAATGAGTAAGTTTCATTCATGACTGCTGTTCCCTAGGCCTTCACTGGGGTCAGGAGAAACAAGGACAGGAACTGATCAAGAAGGGAGATGCTCCCTTCTCTCTATAATAGACCAGGAATAAGAGGCAGTGAACTGTGTGCACGCATGAGCATGCATGGAGTGTGTGTATTTGTGTATGTGTGTGATTTTGTGCAGAAATGGCACATATCCAACACATGAATGAAAAAAGCATGGATTTTGATGTCAGACAAACTTAGGCTCCAACATTGACTCTGACATTTTCAATGTGATCTTGACCAAAAGAGGTAACCTCACGCAGCCTCACTTTCTTCATGTCTAAAGTGAGGATAACATGAATGATCACAGACACAGAGCCTTGCTGTGTAAATTGAACAAGGCAGAGAATATAAAATCCCTACACCCAGTGGATAAAGGAAAGGTCATTTTCTCCTTTAGGGAGCAATTATTATTAGGGACAGCAAGTTATACTATTACAAAGGAGGTCTATACAACCTGTTTCCTGTTTTCCAATATTCTTTCAATTCTCTAGAATTAAGACGTTTTCGATTGTGAAACAGAAGGGAGGAGACAGGAAGGAGACTTTATTAAGGAAGAAAAATGACTACAATTTTAATTTTGAAAGCAGGCTCATTGACGGAATGTGAATATGTTTTCAGAATAATTAACAAGAAAGCCAGAACTGAGGAAATGAATTGCTGTTGGTATAACAGCCTTCCAAACGGCAACTTGAGGCTGATGTACAATGAGGCCTTCGTTTCTCAATGGGGCCAGGTAGGGCCTCTGATGGGAAGCTGCTCACTGTCCTGGGAGACTGAGGAGGTGGCTCTGTCCATCACAACAGTATCTTCCTGAGATGAAAATGAATATTAGTTAAGCTCCCACCATGTGCTCAAAGTATACTAGCTGCTTTTGCCTAAACACATTTAAATATCTTATCAATCTCATAAATCAGGTATAATTAACTCTGTTTTACAGAGGAGGAAAGTGAGACCTGAGAACTTGCCCAAAGACACGTGTTTGGACATTGGCAGTATCAGTTAGATCCCCAGCCTGCCTAACTCCAAAGCTGAGCTGTTTCCTCTGTATGAGAACACCTTCCACAGAGTGTGCAGTGGGCGTGAGGGTAGAGGTAGACTTAGGACACTAGGGACCAGGATGTTTCTTCATTGATGACCACTCCATTTGTCCTTGGCTTCAGAACCATCATTTCATAGCTGAGTGACTTTGGCAAGTTATTAATACTTAACCTGTGTGATACTCGATTTCCTCATCTCAATAATCTTGCAATTTTGAAGATGTGACTTCCATCCTACAGGCATGCTGATGGGTTTATAGCCTACACACCACTCATCATCATTCAGAATGCTGCCAGAATCTAACTTTAGTGAGTAGAAGAATGGTTGGAGATGCATACAGGAAAGTGTGTGTGTGCATGTGTGTGCACACGCATAGGCACTTTGGGATGAAGGGCATAAAAGATACATTTCATATTATTTCCTGTCCTCAGAGTCAACCCAGTCCTTATCCACATACTTGGATAAGCCACCACTTCGGTGGCTCAAGTTAAGAATACATTCCTGGCTGGTTTCTCAAAGCATAGAGGGAAAAAACAGTCTGAAAATGGAGATAAGGATGTCCGTGGTAGAGACATGTGGACAGACATACTGGTGTGGACCCAAAGAAATCTGTATCTCATGTTAAAGCCCACCAGAAAGCACCCACCATAGAAGAGGCATTGATCTACTAAGGAGACAAAATGATGGTGATGTTAGCTAGCCTTGGTCTCAGCCACTCCAGACCCGGTCTGTTGGGCACATGAACAGAGTGACCATGGCTGCAGAGACAGAGGCCATGAACGGCCCAACCTGATGGTCTATGCTAATTCACACCCTGCAACTCACACTCATGGCACTTCCCATCTCCTGTGTTGCCCTTACCATACTGATCATTAGGCCTCCTCTGTTTCCCTAGATGGAGACTGAGGGGGGAAGAGCTCTTTCTAGAGTAGACATTTCATAGTTTCACTTTGTGTAATTGAGGGAGCCCTTATAAAGGGTATATGGTCCCTTTCTTACTCCAGCAGGCCTCAAAGGTCTCAATTTGGCAGAAAGAAAGAATAATAATTGAATTTACTAACTTTATGGAAAATGAAGTATTCTGCAGCTTATAGGCATGAGAATGGGTACTTTTTTCCTCTTATGATTTAAGAATGTACTGTCTCTGTGAACTAATAATGTCTTCCGAGATGTGAATATGTGCACAGACCAACAAATACCATGGTAATTAAAGAAGTGTATCTGCAAATCATCCTGTTGGAAAAATCACACAGGAAGATATACCTGCCCCACCCACACCTGTGAGATCCAGGGCTCTGAATTCTCTTACCCATGCTGAAATACTAGTAAGTTTCTCTCCACTTGTCCTGCCAAATTTCTAGGAAACCAGCCCTGACACAAGGACTCAGTTTTAGGAAATTGTACAGTGAAAGGGGAAGAGAGAGGAAATTGGGGTACAGATCACTTCACATTAAGAGTTCCTTGTAGGAAAAGACAGAGGAAGAGTGTTAAACCAAGGGCAAAGAAACTGGGATAAGAACTGAAACTCCTTTGTAAAAGCTACTTTTCCATTGAGTTTGGGAAAAATTTTATTTAATGTATAGATGTATGTTTTCCTTTCCTATGTTGTCTTGTCCTTTTTTTAAAGTACACATTTTACTGGAAATACAGTATACATGCCAGAACATGTATGCGTAAGTGGACAACTCAAGGATTTCTTAATATGAATACACCTCTGCAACTCCGACTCCCAGATTAAGCCAGAGACTCTCCTCATCCCACCTACATGGTACTACTCATCCCATCATTAAAGGTAACCCCTGACCTGGTTTCCTGATGGGATAGAGAAGTTTTTGCAAGCCTTGTTCCCATGAAGAATAAGAAAAACTTAATAGGTTTCAAAACTCATACATTTAAAGGTATCAGAGAGATACAGAAACAGTGAGGAACAGTGGGAGTGACATTCCATGGAAGAAAACATTGCAGAGGTGAGCTAGGAGTCAGCTGCTCTTGGGGACATTTGCTGGCTCTTAGCATGGGCCAGAGACTGAAAATTTGGGCTTGGCCCAGGCAGAGGAGTGATGCTGGGGCCAGTACAAAGTGTTAAAAGAGAGCTTGCAGCAGACACATAGGGTTAGAGCAACTTCAATGGAAAATGGAATGACTGCAAACTGATGATATTTTCTCTAAGATATTTGCTGAATTTTTAAGGTGCTTGGAGCAGAAGAAAGGGCTAAGCCCAAACTCAAAAAATAAAACCACACAGTGGAATTTCCCATAGAATCTCCTGGGACACAAAGAACCATTATGAGAAAGACCCCTGAGAACTATAGTTAGGAGTATTATGGACTGAATTGTGTCTCCCCCAAATTCCTATGTTGAAATCCCAACCCCCAGTACCTCAGAATGTGACTATATTTGGAAATAGTGTCTTTAAAGAGGTCATAAGGGTGGTCCCTAATCCAATATGGCTGATGCCCTTATAAGAGACAGGACACAGACAAATACAGACCATGTGAAGACACGGGGAGAAGACAGCCATCTGCAAGCTCAGGAGAGAAGTCTCAAGAAACCAACCACATTGGTACCTTGATCTCAGACTTCCAGCCTCCAGAATTGAGAGAATATACATTTCTGTTGCTCAAGCCATCCAGTGTGCGGTACTTTGTTACGGCAGTGCTAGCAAAGGAATACAGCCCTCAAGGGAGTACTGAGGCAACGTTAACTATCTGCAACTATTTTCCCTTAGGCACTTACTAATCTGAGCACATCTAAAATCTGCAAATCCAGGTTTGGCCTCTGGCCACTGCTACCGGAGAGATAAACCAACAGACCTGGATCTTGGCAGTCACATGGGGCTGAAGTGACAAAATTGAAGACTTGAGGAGCCTCAAACATGCAAGCAATATTCTCTTCAATGTATTTGCCAAATTCTCAGGCTATAAAAATAAGTGATTCAAGATGCTAAGCCAAAAGCCTCCTTAAAGTAGAATAAAAATTTCTGCATTTACTCAGTATTGAAGAAAAAAGGAAAATCAGGTTCTCAATTGAAATTTCTAATGGCCAGAACCTAACAACAGGAGACAATCAGATTGCGACTGACTCTTACCAAAAGTGTAACCCACATTTGACCCATTCAGTCCCTGACTTGGTTCAGGAGAAGAGCCACCCTGCTCCGGACCCCCACCACCCATTTGCCTATGAGAGGAAAGGGTGAACCTACCCGGGGAAAGAGAATGTCAGCAGAAACTCTACAGTGTTTTCAACATATTTAATATAAATTTACTATGTGTATAGAAACAGAACCATGTGATCAATAACCAAGGGGAGGCCAGGCGTGGTGGCTCACGCCTGTAAACCTACACTCTGGGAGGCCGAGGTGGGAGGATCGCTCAAGATCCAGGAGTTTGAGACCAGCCTGAGCAAGAGCAAGACCCCGTCTCTATTAAAAAAATAGAAAGAAATTAGCTGGACAACTAAAAATATATAGAAAAAATTAGCTGAGCATGGTGGCGCATGCCTGTAGTCACAGCTACTCAAGAGGCTGAGGCAGGAGGTTCGCTTCAGCCCAGGAGTTTGAGGTTGCTGTGAGTTAGGCTGACGCCACAGCACTCTAGCCCGGGTAACAGAGTGAGACTCTGTCTCAAAAAATAAATAAATAAAAAATAAAAAATAACCAAGGGGAAAGACAATTGAATAATAAAAAGAGATCTGCAGATGACTCAGAAACAGTCAATACTTGTTATTTGTGGTAGTTATGTTTTATAAAATTACCATGAACACTGAATAATGAATACTGAGCTATTATTACTCCAAAGGGAAATATAGGGGGAGGTTTCTTCAAACCTCTGGTCACAACATTTTTATCAGCCAAAATGCCGTTGGCATTACATAGGTTTGTTTGACAATGTCTTTGTAAGACAAGGCAGTTTCATCAGCTTTGATAACCTGATTTTCCTTATAACTCTTCCTGTATGACACGTAACAGGTATTTTTAAAATTTTTCTGCAGCCTTCTGATCTCCAGAGCCTGCCTTGTCTACAAGTTTAACATTTCTCCTGCTGTATTACTTTTGGAAATATGTGAGCCACCATCATTTTCTGAGAAGTGTCTTACACTTTCCTAACTCTGAGTAATGTAACAGGAAGTTTATCTGGCATTTCACATCACAGCAGTGCTGTACATACACTGTGCTTTCTTTAAATCAGTCATCACTGCATGGATCGACAATTTTGGCCACTTTTCCATCTTTTCCATAGTTTTTCCATGCACTATATGTGTTACTTTAGCACTTTCCAGAGTGGTCTCACTTACACTTGCAAGTTTTCTCTTTCTTTTTCTGCATGTATCATACTGCCGATTCACTAACATTGAACTCATGACCAATAGTACTATAATTCATGCTTAAACAAAGCTTGTCTCGCATACATGTTTTCTCTGTAAGGTACTTCACAGCTTTCTTGCACATAAAAACACCAGACAGCACTTTAGCACTATGCTTGGGAGCCATTTGAAACAGCAAAATTGCCAAATAAAGCCAAAAAATGTAAAAGAACAAGACACTAAATAGACCGCAGAAAGACACTTGTTTGCAATATGAGAGCTGAAACAACAGGGCAGAGCATTGCCTTGTTCAGTCTCAGCTAGAAACATGGTAAATCAAATTTTTCACCACTGCACATAGCCGTGAATACTCACTCACAGTGAGAACACTGTGAGTATTGATTGGGGGTTTACAAATGAATTTTAGCAAGCAAGCAGATTCACAAATACGGAATCCACAAATAATGAGGATCAACAATATTTATGTTAACAAAGACTGAAAAATAACTATAATTTATATACTCAAAAGTATAAAGAAAAGAATAGAAAAAATAAGGGATTTTCATCAGAGAATTGGAAGCTATTTTTACAAAAGAATCACATGGACATAAAATTAAAAAATTAATGGATAGCTTTAAAACAATATTGGACATAAAGAAGAAAGGATTATTTAACTGAAAGAATGGACAAATGACATACTGAGGGAGGGAGGGGATGGATTAATTTTTCAAAAACAGAACAGAGGACATGTGAGGAACACCAAAATAAAACTGCTGGTAATAAAAGGCATAGAGGAAATCTTGAAAGTAGAAAGAGAAAAAAGACATATTACCTTCAAAAGAATATTAATAATGTTGACAGCTAACTATGTAATAGAAAGTATGGAAATTATGATCCAATGAAATGATATCATTTAAGTTCTGAACAAAAGAAAATAATTATGCTGACTTCTACCCTAAATTAATTGTTGCTGCTTTTGGACATTATATAAATGCAATTATACAGTAGTCTTTTGCGTCCGGCTTCCTTTGTCGAATATTATGCTTGTGACATTCATCTATGCTGCTGCACACAGCAGTAGTTCACCCATTCTCATTGCATAGAAATCCATTGTAGCAAAGGACCAACTGCTTTACTGTTTATACACTGTTTGATTGTTTCCAGTTTGTGGCTGATATAAAAACTACAGCTATGAACATATTTAAGTATATATTAAGTATGTTCATGTAGCATGCTTAACATGTAGCAGTAGTTCAACGCTGCTAAGATATTAGATGTAGCAGTAGTTCACTCATTCTGATTGTATACAATTCCATTGTAGCAAAGGACTCTACTATTTAAGCTCTGTTGGATTGTTTTTACTTTGTGGCTAATATAAAAACTGCTACAAGCATACTTAAGTATGTCATTTGGAATAATATTTCTGTTGAGTACATTCTAGTGGTGGGATTGCTACATTATAGAGAATGTAGGTGCTATGGACAGAATTGGGTTTCCCCCAAATTCATAACTTGAAGCCATCACCTCCCAGGTGACAATATTGGAGATAGATCCTTTAAAGAAGTTATTGAGGTTAAATGAGGCCGTAAGGGGGGAGCCCTGATCCAATAGAACTGATGCCCTTATAAGATGAAGAAGCGACATGAGAGCTTTCCTGCCCTGCCCTGTGAGCACACAGCAAGAAGGCAGCCGTGTGCAAGCCAGGAAGAGAGCCCTCACCAGAATCTGACCATGCTAGTTCTGGTCTTAGACTTCTGACCTCCAAAGGTGTAAGAAAGTAAATTCCTGTTGGAATTCCTGTAAATTCCTGTTGGTGGCTTAAAGCCACCCAGTTTATGGTATTTTGTTATGGTAGCCTGAGCTGATAATGTGGTAGGTATTAGGTGATAGTAGATAGTAGATATTATCAAACAATTTTTTTTGAAATGTTTCAAACCCAGAGTTTATGATAGTTTCAGCTGATCCACATCCTTTACGACAGTTAGTATTGTCTGTATTTTTCATTGTATCAGTCTTGTGGTTCTGTAGTGGCATTTCATTGTGAATTTAATTTTAATTTACCCAAATTAATAATGAGGTTAATCATCTTATTGTGAAGTGCCTATTCAAGTCTTTTTCTCATTTTACTATTGAGTTGTCTGGTTTTTTTTGTTTTTCATATTGATTTGCAAGAGTTATTTACTTATTGCAAATGTCTTCCTCTATTCTCTGTATTGCATTTGCCTTTCTTAATGATTAAAGTAAATTATTCATGTCAATGTAGTTCAATTTATCAATCTTTACTGTGAGTGGATTTTGTATTCTGTTTGAGAAATCTTTGCCTACCCCCAATATAGATAGATAATAAGATACTATCTTACAGAAGCATTTTTTTCAACCTTTAATATTTACATCTACAACTCATTTGGAAATAATTTTTACATTTGATGTGAGTAGGACTCAAGACTTACATTTTTCCATATGCATATTCAGTTGGACCAGCACTGTTCAAAGAAATGGACACTTATTACTGTGTCTCCTCTGTAACAAATTAAGTAACCATACATATGTGGTTCTGTTTTCTCAATTTTCTATTCTGTTCCAATGAGATAGTTCTGTTTTCTTATGCCAATACTGTGCTGTCTAAATGACTGTAGCCTAATAATGCCTTGATATCGTACAGTGTAAGTCTTCTATACATTTTGTTCTTTTTCAAGATTGCCTTAGATATTTGTGACCCTTTGTTTTATATACAAATTTTAGAATTACCTTGTTGGTATCTACAAAAAAGAAAAACTTTCTGAAATTTTAATTTGGATTGTGTTAAATCTATATATTAATTAGGTGACAATTGATATTTTTATAATGTTGAATCTTCCATACATGAATGTGTTATACCACTTATGTATTCTTTAATTTCTCTCAAGAATGTTTTTTATATTTGTGTTTATAGGCTTTAGTAAACTTATCCCTAAAGAGTTGATGTTTTTGATGATATTAGAAATGTTATTTTAAATCTAATTATCCATTTATTTATTGTAGTATATAAAAATACTGAATTTTTTTATATTAACCTTACACCTATGTACTTAGTTTGCCAAATTCACTTTTCTGTACATTCTTTTGGGTTTTCCACATTAATTGTCAGTACAATGTTGGATAGAAAAGTTGATATTAATAATGGGCATACTAATCTCATTTCTGATCATAGAGGTAAAATTTTGATATTTTATCATTAAATGTGATGTTCACTATAGGGATTTTTGTAAATAGTTTTATCAAATTATGAAACTACCTTTCCATTCTTGGTTTGCTACGAATTTTTTTTTCTTTTTCATGAAGATTCTCTACAGATATAAATAAGAATTTTAACTATGAATGGGGATTGATTTTATAAATGTTTTTGTTGATATTATTATATGATTTTTCTTCCTTATTTTTTTCTTTCTTTTTTTTTTTTTTTTTTTTTTTTGAGACAGAGTCTCACTCTGTTGCCCAGGCTAGAGTGCTGTTATATCAGCCTAGCTCACAGCAACCTCAAACTCCTGGGCTCAAGCAGTCCTTCTGCCTCCGAGTAGCTGGGATTGCAGACATGTGCCACCATGCCTGGCTAATTTTTTCTATATATTTTTAGTTGTCCAGCTAATTTCTGTCTATTTTTAGTAGAGATGGGATCTCGCTCTTGCTCAGGATGGTCTTGAACTCTTGAGCTCAAACCATCCTCCTGCCTTGGCCTCCAAGAGTGCTAGGATTATAGGCGTGACCCAACACGCCCAGCCTCCTTATTCTGTTAATGTGGTAAATTACATTAAATATAAGCAAACTTTACAATCTTTGCATGCTTTTCTGAAATAACACCAATCACCTATCTACTTATACACACACACACACACACACACGTGTATATATACATCAGTAGAGTTGATTTGCTAATTTTTAGTTTAGACTTTTCATTTATGCTCTTGAGATTTTTCTGTAACTTTCCTTTCTGGTCCTGTATGTGTCAGGTTTTGGTATCAAGTTTATGCTGTCATTATAAGACAAATTTGGAAATGTCTCCTCTTCTTTTTACCTTCCTGCAAGCATTTGTGTAAAGTTATTGTTTCTTCCTTAAATGTTTAAAAGAATTTAGTGGAGAAAGATACCTGGCCCTCGAGATTTCTTTGTGAAAGAGTTCTTCATTGCAAATTCAATAACTTTAAATAATATAAGACCATTCAGGTTCTCTATTTCTTATTGTACTAGTTTTTTTAAATGCATTTTTAAGGAATTTGCTCACTATATCTATTATTTTCCAATTTTTAGGCACATAATTCTTTAATATATTCTCTTCTTATCTTTTCAACTGTCTCCGTGATGTATAGTGACCTCCGTTTTTATTTCTGCTGTTGATATTTTATATTTCCTCCTTTTTTTACTTTCTCAGTCTTGCAAGTCTTGATTAATCAATTTTATTAGCCTTTTCAAAGATTCAACTTTTGGTTCTTTTGATCATTTATGTTGCATTTTCTGTGTCATCTTTATTTTGCTCTTTATTATTTTTCCCTTCAACTTCATCTGGAGTCTATTGACTGTTCCTTTTATAACTTCTTGAGATTGATATTGAGATTTTCAGCCTCTCTTCTTTGTTAATGTATGTATTTAGACTTGAAAATTTCCCTTTAACCACAGCTTTATTAGAAGTTTCACATGTCATATTTTCATTTTTATTTAGTTTGAAATATTTTATAATTTCATTTGTGATTTCTCCCTCAATCCACAGATTGTTTAAAAGTGTGTTGCTTATTTTCCAAGTAATTGTGGATTTTTTTAGTATTCACTTGCTATCGATAGCTGGCTTGACTCCAGCATGGTTTGAGTGATATTGTTCGCTCACAATATATTGATATTTGCTTTATGTTTCTGCCTATCATCAATTTTGATCTACATGCACTTAATAGAATTTGTATTTTGCCATTGCTGGGCATAGTGTTATATATATGTCAGTTAGATCAGGGTTCTTTTGAATTATGTCTTTTTGGGTCTTCTATGTTCTTAATGAGTATGTTGATCTGCTTGTTGTATCAGTTACTGAAAGAGTTATAGTTAATATGTCCTACTATGTTTGCGCTTTTGTCTATTTCTTTTACTTTTTCCTGGGAAATAGCCTATAAATAAATTAGTTTGGCGGTTTTTTAAATTTACTTTTAGGTCTATGGAAAATTAAGCATATAGTACAGAATTCCCATATAACTTCTCCTCCCCACACACAAAGTTTTCTCTATTTTTAATAACTTGCTTTAGTATGATACATTTGTTACAATTGATGAACCAACATTGATCCATTATTATTAATTGAAGTCCACATACTGAGGTATACTCTTTGTGTTATACAGTTCTACGGGTTCCAACAAATGCACAATGTCATGAAGACACTATTATCACACGAAACTGGTTCACTACTGTATAGATTCCTTATGCACCATCTATGCATCCCTCCCCTCCCACAAACCCCTGGCAATCACTGATCCTTTTATTAGTTACTACTCTTGTGCCTTTCCCAGAATGTCATATAGTTGGAATCATATAATATGTAGCCCTTTCAAACCATCTTCTTTAACCTAGCAACATGCATTTAAAGTTACTCCATTTCTTTTTGTGGCTTATAGCTCATTTCTTTTTGTTTGTTTGTTTGTTTTTAAGTAGATATTGAATTTATTATTATTATTTATTTCAGGAAAATATGAGAGTACAAACATTTTGGTTACATTTTATATCTTTTCCTCTCCCTAGCAAGGGTTAGAGGCAAGCCCCTCCCCTCCACAGTGCTCACCACATCCCTCAGTTGTGAGTCTACCCCCCTAACCCCCTAATCCCTGGTGAACACCACCACCATTTGAGCACCTTAGTGTTAACCAGTCAGTACCAATTTGATGGCGAGTACATGTGGAGCCCATTCTTCCGATCTTATGTCACCTCACTTTGAATAATGGGCTCAAGCTCAATCCAGGAAAATATAAGCGGTGCTAGCTCACTGTCGTTTCTTTTAATTGAGTAATATTCCATTGCATACATATACCAAATTTTAATAATCCACTCATGAATTGAGGGGCACTTGGGTTCTTTCCACATCCTTGCATTAGTGAATTGTGTTGCCATAAACATTTGGGTGCAAATGTCTTTGTTATAGAATGTGTTATGCTCTTTTGGGTAGATGCCTAATAATGCTATTGCTGAATTGAATGCTATTTCTATTTTTAGCTCTTTGAGGAATCTCCAAATTCTTTTCCACAGAGTTTGCACTAATTTGCAGTCCCACCAGCAGTGTAACAGTGTGCCTGTCTCTCCACATCCTCGCCAGCATTTGTTGTTTGGGGATTTTTTGATAGAGGCCTATCTCACTGGGGTTAGGTGGTATCTCATTGTGGTTTTGATTTGCATTTCTCTAATGATTAGAGATGTCAAGCATTTTTTTATGTTTGCTGGCCATTATTCTGTCTTCTTTGGAAAAGTTTCTGTTCATTTCCATTGTGCATTTATTGATGGGGTTGTTTGATTTTTTTTCTTGTTGATTCTTTTGAGTTCTAGGTAGATTCTTGTTATCAGACCTTTATTGGATGTGTAGAGAGCAAATATTTTCTCCCATTCTGTAGGTTGTCTATTCACTCTAATGATAGTTTCCTTGGCTGTGCAGAAGCTTTCTAATTTGATCAGATCCCATTTGTTTATTTTTGTTGCTGCGGTGATTGCTTTGGGGATCTTCTTCAAAAATTCTTTGCCTAGGCCAATGTCTGAAAGGGTCTTCCCAGTATCTTCTTCTAGAATTCTTAAGGTTTCATGCCTTAGGTTTCAACTCCATTTCCTC
>CAUYRT010050703.1:0-24102 GCA_963574885.1 Lepilemur ruficaudatus | reverse complement strand
TCTGCCTTTGTTGAAGTCCGCAGGCCTTCCTGTGGGGTTACCGATTGGCCGGGTTAAAGAAAACACACGCGGAGCGGGGAGCTCAGACACGACTCTGGTATTGGCCATTGGGTTCCACTGAGGTCAGCAGCCGTGGGGTGTGTTGGGTTTGTAGTCACTGACATGAGGAACAAGCAGGTTATATCACAAACCACCACACGGGCAGGGAAGTTTTTTTTTTTTTTTTTTTTTTGAGACAGAGCTTCACTCTGTTGCTCGGGCTAGAGTGCCGTGGCATGAGCCTAGCTCACAGCAACCTCACACTCCTGGGCTCAAGCGATCCCTCTGCCTCAGCCTCCGGAGTAGCTGGGACTACAGGCATGGGCCACCATGTGGCTAATTTTGTCTATTTTTAATAGAGACGGGGTCTCGCTCTTGCTCAGGCTGGTCTCGAACTCCTGAGCTCAAGCAATACTCCTGCCTCGGCCTTCCAGAGTGCTGGGATTACAGGCGTGAGTCACCGCGCCCGGCCGCACTGTGTAGGTTTAGACAGACTCTGGTCATGTGTGGAAGTCACCACAACCACAGGAGATCAGGCGTTAGGAACAAACTTACCTACATCCGAGTCCTGGCCCACCAGTTCTGAACTGGATTATGCTGGGCCCAATACTAGTCTGGTCTGCATGTAGGTTTTTCCAGTATTAAATAGGGGTAATGATGTCCACTGCGTAGGGCTGTTATGCTACTGAAGTGAGCTGATATACATAAAGTCACAGGTGCAACTGTGGCCCGTACTACACTGGTCCTCAGTAAATGGCGATTGGGATATTACTAATACTCATGTTACAGAGTCTGCCGTTTTCAGAAAGTGGCTTTCACACGTGTCACCCGCAGAGAGAAAGCTAGTGCGTGATGTTTGATGACGGGTAAGTAATGCTTGTCGATTAATGATTGATGCAAACAGGACTCCGTCAACCCCATGTGAAGAGAATGGGGGCTGCCTCTGTCCATGCGGATTCGTGGCCGTCCTGAAGGAAGCCTGGGAACTAGGCAAGGAGCATTCGAGCACACTGAGCCGTCACCCTCCCAGGATGGCAGCCCTCGATCTGTCCCGTGGTAAGTCCTTGCTGCTGCTCTTTTTCAGAGACTCTGCTCTGAGTCCCCCTGCGCAAGGCAGAGTGCAGTGGCCTGGGCCCAAGCAGCCATGCTGCTGGCGTGTTTCCAAGGTGCCGGTGTGGGCCAGGGAATGCCGCATTCTCATTCAGCCCCTGGCATGTGTGCTCTGGGAGGAGGCACTGCGTAGTCCCTTCGATAACTTTTATCACCATGGGCAAATAAAGAGTCTCGTTTCTCCAGGCTTGAGTTTCCTTACCTGTAAAATCAGACCCTTTCCCCTTTCCTGATGGGCAGCGTGGCTCCCCATCCATTTTTCAGCTTTTAGGTGAGACAGGACTGCTCTGGCATCGTATAGCAGGGGCGTGTGTGCCCGTGTGTGTTTTCTTGAGTGTCCTGGGTTATATGGGAGTTCCAAACTAGGATGGAATGACTTCCGGACACATGAGTGTGTGGATTATGGTCCACTCTGGGTTCTCATGCCTTCTTTCTTTTCCATGAGGCCTTTATAGGGACCCAGTCTGCCTTCCTGAAGAAACGACAGAGGTAGAAAGAGTGGTGGCCGACCGTCTGACAGATTGTTACCAGGTATGCAGAAAGTGCATCGTTTCCAAGATGTCACACCTGCTTCCGTCAGGTAGACACGTTTCCTTCTACACAGAATTGCATCCAGAGCCGCTTAAAGCAAATAAAACCTCCTTCACGAACTGAGCCGCCAGTAGAATTTCCCCGGGGGGTGGAGCCCGTCATGTTGGTGAGGGATTACCTTGAAAGTCATGCCGGTATTTCAGTGTTAACTAACTAATCTGCCTTAATGGTCCCAACTGCGTATTTTTTATTTTGCCGAGTGCTCTGATGCATGTAAGGGAGGTGGAAGTACCCTTTGGGCAGAGAATTTATCCAGTCGGTGTCTATCAAGCCTGTGCAGTGTGCTCGCCGGTATGCCGCGAGAGAGGGAACTAAGATGAGCCCCTGGTCTGCCTGTGGTGAGATGGGGATATGTGTGACAGGTGCCATTAAAGCCATGTCACTTAAGGAGATGGACAGTGAGTGAGTGTGGAAAGAGTTCCCAGGACCATTGGACTCCAGCGTAGACAGTTGGGAGCCCTCAGAACTCTCTATGGGAATTGGGTCCCACGTCCTCATTTTGTAGTGAACACTGCTGTGCACATCACGTGGCTGAAGCCAGCGTGTGTGTGACGGTTCAGGACTCAGTGACCTTTGATGATCTGGCTGTGGACTTCACCCCAGAGGAGTGGACTTTACTGGACCCATTCCAGAGAAATCTCTACAGAGACGTGATGCTGGAGAACTACAAGAACTTGGCCACAGTAGGTAAGACGAGCATCATTCCCCGTAGCCTGCCGTGGAACAGATTGTGTCGTGTACGCACTGTGCTGCAGGGTCTGTGATACCAACTTGCAATACAGTGGGCAAAATGGACATAGTCCCTGCCCCGATAAGCTTTTATCTACTTGGTGGTTCTCGAAAGTTGGGATCCGGTCGAGAGCATTACCGTCACCGTGTTTGAAATGTACGTTCTCAGTCTTCACCTTTGACGTAGCCTGAAGCTCTGCGGTTGGATCTGTTTTCACAGCTCCCTTGGGAGTCTGATGCACCGTGGTGTTGAGAGTGGCAGGTGTAGTTGTTTCCTCATGAGAATGAAAGGCTCTTTGTTTCACTTACTGTATTTCCTATTTGGAGAAGAGTCTTCGTTCTTTGTAAGTGTGTCTATAAGCCTGAATGTGGACTTCAGGCATCAGAGATAACCAGTCTTTTGGGGGCACAGATAGAGGTGATATTTGTATGTTCAGCCCTTTTGAAACAATTTCAGTACCTTTGCTTAGAACCATAGTTCCTGAATTGTAGGAAGATTTATCATCTCTTACATTAACCTGTTCCGTTAATGTGTCTTTCCCTGTGCTCAGGCTGTCAGCTCTTCAAACCCAGTCTGATCTCTTGGTTGGAACAAGCAGAGTCCAGGACAGGCCGGAGAGGAGTTCTTCATGGTGAGCATACGCGAAGAACATCCCTGGTTAATGCGGAGCTCAGTATGTTTGGAAGTATAATGAGGAAACTTTTAAAGATACACACTTCATCTCAGAAGGTTGAAGCATTTTTTTCTCAGAAGTTATAGAATCTTCAACTTCCCACTCTGTTACTATCTACTCAGTCTTTCCTATGATCTAAAAATAAAACGTATTATGTTTCTTCTTTAAGTTTACTGATTTGATATATGCTTCTCGTCCTATACTTCTGCTTTCCTTCTTGATAATATTGTGTTCACCATGAGTTTTTCATTTTCATAGAATCAGTTGATAATAAACTATCTAAAAATTTTGACACCATATCCTTATTGTTGCCAAATTTTTGACATTCAGAATCATCAAATCCATCTTTGTTTTCTGTTTTTTCACTCTGTTTAATTTGAAAACAAATGTAAATGATCCCTGTCATTTTCAATGCCTTCTTTCTACCATTTCTGTCTCCGAACCCTGACTCTTCTTTTTCTGTTTAACTTCAGAATGGCAAGTGCAACTTACAGCCAAAGACTCAGCCTGTCAGCAGGGTTTTTTACGGGAACCAACCTCCAGTGGGACACAAATGGTAAGATAAACAAAGGGATATTTCTTAGTTTTCGCATTCAGGGATGAAAGGGGATTCTATTATAGAAAATCAGCAGAATGAGAGCTATTTGAAAAAAGTAGCATTGACTGGAGAAGGAACAATCGCTCTGGAGAGATGGTTGGAATATGATGATTTGGGGTACTTGAAACCTAGCTTGACATTGGTTTCAGAGTTCCCACAGGTGTACATTCCCATATTTGTAGCCAAATAGTGTTTTAAACGATTCAATGAAAATCTACAGAAGTCTTTTGTAAGATTAGAATAGTAAGATCAGTCTTTGTAAGACTCTGCACAGCTTGCAGGCAGAAGCCTTTCATCATTCCACTCGAAAGAGGTCATTGTATGCACTTAATGAAAATGGTTAAAGTGAAAATGATCATCGTGATGTTTCTGTCTTCAGATGAATAGAATCTGTTAATGAATCTGAACAACGCTTTAATCATTCTTTATCCCTTTATCAATAGACAGGAAGCCACAATGGAGTGGAGCTCAATGACTCCAAGCAATGCGGAGACGTCTTCAGTGAACACTCATGCCTTAAGACACAGGAGAAAACTCAAAACAGTGAGAACACCTCTGAATATAATCAGTGTGGGATGGACTTCCTTACTCTACATAAGAAAACCTCTGCTGGAGAGAAACTTTCTGTGTTGAATCAGAGTGGAAAAGCCTTCGGCCTTACGCCAAATGTTTACCAGCAAATGTGCACGCAAGACAAATCCTTTGAATGCAGTGACTATGGGAAATCCTTTATTAATCAGCCACCCCTCCAGGCACAGAAGAGAACTAACAATGGAGAAAAACTTCATGAATGGAAGGAATGTGAAAGAGGTTTTATTCAGTCCACAAACTTCGCTGTGCATATGCAGGGTCACAGTTCAGAAAAACCCTACAAATGTAAGGAATGTGGAAAAGGTTTTAGGTATTCTGCATACCTTAATATTCACCTGGGAGTTCACACTGGAGGCAGCCCCTACGAATGTAAGGAATGTGGGAAAGCCTTCACGAGGTCTTGTCAACTTACTCAGCATAGAAAAACTCACACTGGAGAGAAGCCTTATAAATGTAAGGAATGTGGGAAGGCCTTCACTGTTTCCTCATGGTTAAGTCAACATATGAAAGTTCACGTGGGGGAGAATCCCCATGAATGTAAGGAATGTGGGACAGTCTTCACTAGGTCTTCTCACCTTACAGAACATAGAAAAACTCACGCTGCAGAGAATCCCTGTGAATGTAAAGTATGTGGAAAATCCTTTAGAAATTCCTCATGCCTTAATGATCACTATCGAATTCACACTGGAATCAAACCCTACAAGTGTAAGGACTGTGGGAAAGCCTTTGTTCAGAACTCAGACCTGACTAAGCACGTACGAACTCACAGTGGAGAGAAGCCCTATGAATGTAAGGAATGTGGGAAAGCCTTTGCTAGATCCTCTCGCCTTAGTGAACACGTAAGAACTCACACCGGAGAGAAGCCTTTTGAGTGTGTCAAGTGTGGGAAAGCCTTTGCTATTTCCTCGAATCTTAGTGGACACTTGAGAATTCACACTGGGGAGAAGCCCTTTGAGTGCCCAGAATGTGGGAAGGCGTTCACACATTCCTCCAGTCTTAACAATCACATGCGGACTCACAGTGCCAGGAAACCATACGCGTGTATGGAATGTGGCAAAGCCTTTAAGTTCCCCACGTGTGTTAACCTTCACATGCGAATCCACACTGGAGAAAAACCCTACGAATGTAAGCAGTGTGGGAAAGCCTTCAGTTATTCCAACTCATTTCAGTTACATGAAAGGACTCACACTGGAGAGAAACCCTACGAATGTAAGGAGTGTGGGAAGGCCTTCAGTTCTTCCAGTTCCTTTCGAAATCACAAAAGAAGGCACACAGATGACAAACTGTCAGTGTAAGGAATGTGGGAAAGCCTAAAGGTGTCCCCGTTCTCTTCAAAGATGAAATAGCTCACAGGGGAGAAACCATATGAATGTAAGGAATGTGGAAAGATCTTTACTGGTATCTCAGGTCTTCATGAGCATGTATGAGTTCACAGTGGAGAAGACTATGTCAGGGAATGTGGAAGAGATTTCACTAAATCCTCAAGCCTTACCTTACACATCAGAAATCTCGCTGGAGAGAAACCCTATGAATGTAGAGAATCTGAGAAAACTTTTCCTAATTCCACAAATCTTAATATGCATATAGGAACTCACATTGGAGAGAAATCCTGTAATTTTAATGGTATGGCCTGGATAATACTCTCCCCCACCCAAATTCATACTCTCAAACTGACCCCTGTTTCCTTCAGTGTCACTGTATTTGGACATAAGGTTTTAAAGCACGTGAGTTAACTTCAAATGAGGCCGCCAGGGTTGATCCCTAATTCAGCATCGCTGGTGTCCCTGTAAGAAGAGAACATGAAGGAAGGATGCACACACACACGAGCCCTTGTGACCCCACCAGAAGACGGCCTTCTGCAAGCCGGGAACAGAGGAGTGGAGCAGATCTTTCTGTTCTGGCTTCCAGAGGAAATCAACCCTGTCCTCACTTTGATATTGGACTTCCAGTCTCCAGAATTTAAGCCAATAAATTTTTCTTGGTTAAGTCATTCAGTCTGTTGTTTTGTTATGGCAACCCTAGGAAACATACTGCAAGGAACATGGGAAAGGCTTTAGGTATTCTAGAAGTTGTAATATTTATATACGAACCTGCTGTGCAGAGAAACCCTATAGAGTGTGGGAAAGCAGTCAGTTTTTAGAACTCTTTAAAAATGTATGAAATCACACAGTAGAGAAGTTCTGTGAACGTGGTGAATATGAAAAAGGCTTTATGCGTTCATCAGATCTTAATATTCACTTCCAACTCCTGTGGATGAAAAAAGAACGTAAAGAAAATAAAGTTTCTTTTACTATGAAAGTAAGCAATGTGATCTTATGCAACAGGTAGTAACTTCAGGCAGACTGAAGCCGCATCATCAGGAATGTGAAAGAGTTGTTTGGGGTTTTTTTTGTTTTGTTTTGTTTTTGTGAGACAGAGTCTCACTCTGTTGCCTGGGCTAGAGTGCTGTGGCATCAGCCTAGCTCACAGCAACCTCAAACTCCTGGGCTCAAGCGATCCTCCTGCCTAAGCCTCCTGAGTAGCTGGGACTACAGGCATACACCACCATGCCTGGCTAATTTTTTCTATGTATTTTTTAGTTGGCCAATTAATTTCTTTCAATTTTTAGTAGAGATGGGGTCTCACTCTTGCTCAGGCTGGTTTCGAACTCCTGACCTTGAGCTATCCTCCCACATCAGCCTCCCAGAGTTCTAGGATTATGGGCGTGAGCCACCACGCCCGGCCCCCTTCCCAGCTAATTTTTTATATATGTATTTTTAGTTGTCTAGCTAATTTCTTTCTATTTTTTTAGTAGAGACGGGGTCTTGCTTTTGCTCAGGCTGGTCTTGAACTCCTGAGCTCAAACAATCCGCCCACCTCGGCCTCCCAGAGGGCTAGGATTACAGGCATGAGCCACTGCACCCGGCCAACTCTCTACTTTTTAAATGTGGGCTGAGTGTAGTGAGTGACTTTCTTCCAAAATATGAGATGATGTTATAATTTGTGCGACCAATTTTTTTCTATTCTTTTACATTTATAAACAGTGCTTCAGTGAATCCTTGTACATGTGTTTCTATATTCCTATATTTTTATAATATAAATACTCTAGGGAGAATGTACCTTAAACATCTTGAAAGATACATTCAAGTTGTTCTTTAAAAGTGTTCCTATTAATTCCAAATTCCCCAAACAGTATATAAGAGTGCCAATTTCTCCATACTCTTGGTGTAATATACTCTTGATGAAAATACAAAATGTATTTTCTTTAATATACAAAGAGCTTTTATCAGATAATAAGAGGACCAGTGTCTCAATAGAAATATGGGTGAAGGACCTGAGCAGGAAATTCAGAAGGCAAATGATACAAAGGGCCTATAAATATTTGCAACAGAAAATGTTCACTGAAGAGTCATGAAAGACATGCAAAGTAGAAATAGAAACAATGAGATGCCATTTTTTACATTGAGTTAGTAAAGAAAAAGGTAATTATAATAACTGATTTTGGCCTGTGTATGGGAACATGGATCTGCTTAAACTTGTTGATGGTTAAACAAATAGACCTTTTGGAGGCCAAGCTTTTTATATATACTTTTGAAAAAAGTTATGGTTTTATTCATTCTTCCTTATAGGAATTTATCACTTAATAAAAAGAATAGAAAGATATATGTATAAAGATGTTCACCACAGCATTGTTTATTGCAGTAAAATAATTAGGAATAACCTATCCAACAGTACAGGGTAACTTAAATGATGGTACTTCTCTATGATACTAGAAATTGTAGGAGAATATTTACTTATAAAAATTCTTCTGAAATAGGATTATTATATTCCAACTTAATTGAAAAAGACAGAAGTATATATGGAAAAAAAACCTGGAAGTCCACATGCCACTGTGTATATCATGGTGGTCTATAGGTGAGACTGAGTTTTTTTGTCTTTTGTGCTTATCTCTGTTTCCCTTGTTTTCTACATTAAGCTTCTGTTCAACTGTGTAGTTAGAAGAGGGAATGAAAAATGTTTAAAACCATGCTGATTCTACCTTCGTAATGTCTTTTTGGCCCTCTCCATCCCCTTCAGCATGGCCCTAGCTCTGCTCTGCATCTCTCACTGAGACCATTGCATCAGCTTTCTAATGGATGTCCCTGCCCTACCGAAGGACCTAACCCTGCTGTCCCCAGTCCCTGGGCTGCCAACTGGTACAAGTCTGTGGCCTTTTAGGAACCAGGCCACACAGGAGGAAGTGAGCGGTGGGCAAGCGAGCGAAGCTTCATCTGTATTTACAGCCGCTCCTCATCACTCTCATCACCGCATAAGCTCTGCCTCCTATCAGATCAGTGGCAGCTTTAGATTCTCGTAGAAGCACGAATCCTACTGTAAACTCTGCACGTGAGGGATCTAGGTTACACGCTCCTTATGAGAATCAATGCCTGGTGATCTGAGGTGGTGATGCTAGCCCTGGGGAGTGGCTGCAAATGCAGGTTATCATTAGCATAGAGGTTTGACTGCACAATAAATGTAACGCACTTGAATCATCCCAAAACTATCCCCACTCGGTCCATGAAAAACTTGTCTTCCGTGAAACTGGTCTCTGGTGCCAAAAAGGTTGGGGACTGTTGATCTAACCTATCACTCTGCTCAGAGTCTCTGAAACTCCCTGTATTGAGTAGCATTGCAGCTCTTCCTCCTCACCTTGTTGCTCCAGACCCCCCACCACCACCACCACTCTGGTCTTCTCCTCCCTCTCCAACTTCACCCTCCCGCACTACCTGCACGCCACAGCGCCCCTGCAACACCAGCGCTGTCAGCCTCCTTGGCTGTCCCTGGTTGTGGTGTATACTGTTGCACATCAATCCTGTCTTACCTGTTTAAAGTCCGCCCGTCTCTCAAGGCCTACCTTCTCCAAGAAGCCTTCTTCTATCATCACCTCTCCCATACTCTGGTTCACTTGGTTGAACTTACTCTGTGGCCACAGTCACCAGCTGCCTTCTAATACAGTGATTTCTGGAGGATTCTGCTTCTTCCTTGGTCACCTCCATATTAAGAAGGTCTGGACTCCCAGTGCCTAGAGCCTGCACACAGTAGGGCTTCGCAGAACTCTGTTGACTTGAATTGTTGGCTCAGAGTTGCCTCTGTACACTGTGCTGGAGATCCAGAGTCAGCTCTGCTGTGTCCCATAAATATATGTAGTTTTTTGGCATGCAGGAATCTATTAAATTATACATGTGAACTATCACACTTGAGGTTATGTGGCATAGAACTGTGCATATATTAAAATATAGGGTTTATGGGCATACCATTTGGTATTCAGAAAAAACTTGCTTCCACAATTGGCTAGTAAACATTTGAGTCTGAACTTAATTTTAAGCAATTCCTTGGAAAAAATGATTCTATGGAAACCCAGGGGTGTCCTAGAGGCAACCACAGATAATTACATTGAAAAAGCATTTCTATAACACTCCTGCTTAATGTAAAAAGCAAATTGTTGATTCTTTTATTCTCTTTCCTTGTTTTCTCTTTGAAAAGTGAAATATGTTCTCAGTAATGAGAATATATTTTTTATAGCAGTAAGCTTCTTTTTCAGCTCTGGAATATCCTTAACTATTTTTTTTCCTCATAAAATATGGAGGTTTTACATGCCTTGCCCTTCTTTTAATTCTACATGTGCCCTGTGCTTTGCCCGGCTCTCCACCTTTCTTTGCAGTGCTAGTTGTACCCTTGGGCATCCATGTTTCACGTAGAACTGTTGTTACAGAGTGAAACATAAACAGGAAAGGCTAGTCACTTCCCAGCGTTTCTTGGCCTGAAGCCCTTCTGTGTTTCATTGAGGTGCCATGTGAGTCAACTCAACACTGGTAGATGACTAATTCTTGTTGCACCATCAGGCTCAGGGGTTCAGGGCTGTTAACGTATGTGAGAGGTCAAGCATGATCAGGTTCTGAACCAAAGCTTCCAGCATACCCTTTTGGCACATGCTGTCTCCAGAAAAACATGCCCCTTAACCTACATTACTTTATGGAACTTTGAGGCACTTTTGTGACAGTTAAATTATTGGATGAACCTCTCCTAGAAAATTAAATTTGTTACAATTGTGCTAATACTAGTGAATCCTCCTTATCTTGGGGCTGGCTGAGGATACAGACCTCATGGGTGGTACTGCCAATATATATGTGTGTCCCTTTGTCTGGCATTTGTCCATCTCTCCATCCATCTACCCATCATCAATGGTCTCCCACAACTGGGGTCCTTCTGGGCAGGAATCCCCTCTGATGCACGTTGGAATTCCCCACAGCGCCTGTAGAGACAGATACCTGTGCATCTCAGAGGCCTGATACTCCCTAGGTAATGATGAAAGTGCTGATTCTTTCAGCACCTCTGTGTGTTGAAGAGGGGTGCTGAGAACACAGGGCCGATTTGCGGGGTGGGGTGCCATGAAGGAACTCTTGACCTTGTGACCCGAGATTGTGTTCTCCCCATTTTCGGACCTCTTGGAAATCCCATAAGAGTGGTGGGCAAGGGTGACATGGGTGGTCCTGCATTTAACAGCTTTTCTGGTGTGTGTGTGTATGTGTGTGTATTTGACTCTACAGGTCAGTTTTTGGGTTGTACGAGAAATTCTAACAGCACAGACTTTAAAAATAAGGGCAGAAATCCTGAGCCATTTTGTGAAAATAGCCAAGGTAAGCTGTTTTATTATTTTTTTCCTCCTTTCCCTCCTTTTTACTTTTTTTTTTTTTTTTTTTGGTCTCAAAAATGTATTTCCTCAGTACTTTGGGAGCTGCTTTGCTATGGACCTGCCGGGCAGGGTGCAAACTGGGGGCTGTGGCTTGACCTCTCCAACTGTCAGACCTGCCTGGCTCCCACTCACCCCCAGTGCCCTGTGCGTGAGTTGGCAGCATGCCCCTCCACCCCATAGCTTTGGCAGCCAACCATTCTCCTTACCTGGGCTGAGACCTCCAGGAGACAGGTCTTAGCGACTACCCCTGGAATCCATTCATTCTCCTACTTTAGATTTAGCCAGTGCTAAGGGTTGATGGGTTTTAGTTAGCGTCAATGCTTGTGGTACCATCACATCCTGCACAATTTTGTCACCAGTCAACAGAGCCCACCCTACTCCATCCTGAGCTTAGGGCCTGGACCAGATGACCCTGTAGCCCCCGCTTCCACCTCCTATGCCCTGGCCTGATGGGCTTTGTCCTTGCCACTTATTGGGCACCACCTTTTCCCTCTTCTTCCCTCATCTCTGCCAGCCCAGGCTGTGTCATCCCATGGGCCTCCCTGGACCACTTCCGCGCCTCCCCATACACTGTCCCCAACCCCCTGGGCTCGCCTGACTCTCAGCAGTGTTGTTCTGTGCGGTTCACTGCTTGCTTCATGTGCGTGTGCGTTTTCTGCTCCCCAGATCCTAGGAAAGCTGCCCTTTACTGAGGCCCCCACAAGCTGGGCACCATAGCAGCTGCTTTACTGACACTGCTCTTTTCGTTATTACTCCATTTGCAGAGGAGGGAGGGGAGGCTTAGTGAGGTGAAGCATCCATGCTCAGGGCCCCACGGCTGTCAGAGGCAGAGCAGGAACAGAGCTGTGCTTCTCTGCCTTCAGGGAGTGGCTCTGCTGCCCTCACAGGAGTCTGCGTGCACCCATCTGTAAATGTCCACAGCTTTGCCCACCTTGCCTCCCGCGATTCTCCTGAAATACTTGGACCTGGTGCTGGGATTAGTGATACTTATCACTGTTGATCAGTTCTGTGCTGGGCCACAAGAGAAAGTGGGATGTGGTTCCAGCCCTCCTGGGGCTTTCAGTTTGAAAATGAGTTTATGGTTCCCACCCACCCAGCCATGGAATCCAAAACGATTCCTCCTTAATCTCTGCCATTTTCCTTGTGGTTCACCGTCACACTGGCGCTGTGCCCTGGGTCTTCCCTCTTGCAATCCTCTCCCTTTCTCTAGGGCTTGGATTCCCCATCTATAAAATGAAAGGGGTGGGTTAGATAATCTCCCAGAGGCCTTTCATCTCTAAAAAGAAATTCTGTGACAGGTGTAGCAATTTAGATACATGGAATGAAATTAAGTTCACTCAGAGAATCTCTTCTTACAAGAAACAACTAGGGAATGTTACAAGATGTGTGAAATGAAGTATTAACTTGTGTGGTGAGGGAGAAATTTCACCGGAGGAACAGAGCAGTGAGGATTAGACTAGCATAAGAGCTTTTCATTTACTTATTCATTTCACGAGGCCCTACTGTGTGCCGCGCACAGTACGAGGTGCTGGGGACATGATGGTAGGTGAAACCTTGTCCCTGCTCTCAGGAAACACGTGGTGCAGGGTGAGGGAGAGGCAGGTAGGAAGCAAGTCCAGTCCCATGTGCTGGGGACACGAACACGTGGCTGTGGGAACACAGAGGCAAAATCCCCGGCCTTCTCAGATCTAGGAATGTGGTTAGGAATGGCATGTTAGAGGAAGTGGCATCTGAGCTCGGAAGCACCAAAGACAAGTGGTGGGGGAGGGAAGAGACGAGTCTCCCAGACAGAGAAGACTGAGACCCACACGGTTCTGAGCACTTGCCCCGGGCCAGCCACTGGTCTAGGCAGTTGACACGCACTGTCTCATGAAGCCGAGGTGCCATGAATTGCCTTCCTCGTTTTAAGTATGAGGACACCAAGGCTCAGAAGGATCAGGCAACTTGCTGAAGGGTACACAAATAGTGGGAGCTGGTCTTTTGGTTCCCCAGAGCCTGCTCGATAACCCAAACTTCACTGACTCCCAAGAATGAGAAATGGGATCCCCATCCTGTTAGCAAGTTTCCCTCAGCAAAAAAACCGAGAACAGGACGATTACATTTTTCTGCTGCCCACTCAACTGTGTCTCATTCTGCTGTGCTTCATGGTAGGGAACTTGTCTGAGACTGAATTGAATCCAAATGTTCTCACTAAGTTGGGGTCTGGTTCAAAGGCGCATGGTCAAGTGATGGGGAAGCTGGGGCACTGGGAGGGATTATGCGGATTGACAACATATTTCCTCAGCCTCTTTCTCTTTTGGGCGTTAAGGTAATCGCAGAAGCCCCACATTGATACTATTGGCACTGTCAGGGTTTTAGCTTATAAAAGCCTGCTGGGACAGTGTTCAGATTCATCTGAAAAAAGAACGTAAAGCACATTATCAAACCTTATCCTGAGCCACATTTCTGTCCAGCAGCCAGACCAGTCAGCTTATGAAATTTCGCAAATGTTTAAATGCAGACTCACCTTTTGACAATTTAAGAGAAAAAAAGAAGCATATGGTTTCTATGAACTTCTAGAACTATATTTTCTACATGAGATATTTTTAAGTGTAATTGAATTTCATAAATATGACAGCATTTGGTATCACTCTAGCATGTTTTTGTTCTGTTGTTTATAGCAGCAAAATAATCTATTCCTTATCTTTTTCAGAAACTTCTAGAACTCAACAACCTTCATTCTCTCATGTCTGTGGTGTCAGCATTACAAAGTGCTCCCATCTTCAGGCTGACAAAAACCTGGGCTGTAAGTTAATCTCCCTAAGTCTTTCCCTTGGATTTTGGCTGTCATTTTATTGGTGAAGTTCTTCATTCCTTAAGCCCCGCCTTTCTCTGACTGTCTATAGTTTGCCCACCTCAGAGTCCCTGTGAGTTAGTGACATGTTCTTTGGGCATCCTCACTCCTTCAGCCCTGTTCTGGTATGAGGGGGTGGGGAGGGTGCTCACCGGCTGGGGTCGGAAGACCCGTGGAGTGGACCTTCCTGGATCCCACCTCATAACGCACAGTGGCTGGGTCGGCAGTGTGGCTTCTGCCCTCCAGTTGGCCAGAATTCTTCTCTGGCCGGCTTCAAATTGCCCTTGGGGATGTCTCTGGACCGATGGCTCACAGCTACCCTGGGTCACTGGCCATACAGCTAAGAGTTTCTCTGGAGAAACCTGTGACCCTCATATAGGAAAAAATGAATTTTTTTTCCTGAGGCCATGGATAATTTCAGCTCAGAGGTGGAGTCTGATAGTTATATAATTGAGTCTGTAGGAAAGTTTTTCTGCTGTAAAAATACTTTAAAAATATCTCAGGCCTCTTTATCCTCCTTAGCTTGGCACCGTGCCTGACATGGGGGAAGTAATTGCTATTTCCATAGCTCATTAGCATTCACCTCCTGGCCCGCCCGGTCCGGGGTCTCTCTCAGCCACACAGCCCAAGCCTTTCAAGACCTGTTTATGTCCCACGGAACTGACGGAAACTGTATGGGATTGTCAGATGTGCTTCTGCAACTCATTTCCGAACTTCTTTCTGCCAGTCTGTGGGGCTGGGCTCTGTTTCCTACTTGGCTGGTTCAGGGGCCTTTAAAACACTCAGGGATTATGTTTTAGGTGATCAGAAATGAGCCTTGTTTCTTTACCTTGCAATTTTCCATAGATCTAGCCCTAGCAAAGCGGAGTGAGAAGTGCTAGCCCAGTGTCAGAAAACGAGGCTTGTGTTCAGGCGCCATTCAGAGCGTGACTTCCGTGGGACTTATTTTCCCCTATCTGCTCGGGAGGTTGGCCTAGTTTAGTGGTTTTCCATCAGTGCTTCATGGAGCCTTAGGGGTTCCTTAGAGTCGCCTTGGGGGCCACCAGGGGCTGAGGGAATGGAGAGAGGGTGCCAAGCAGGCAGCTCGGGCACTATTTCCACCAGAGCAGCCCCGTTTGTGTCAGTTTTATGTATTGGACTTCTGGGTGAATTTCAACTGAGCCATGGCTTTGGAGGTCGAAAGCAAGTTTGGAAGCCACTGGTCTGTGCAGTTGCTGCCAGCCCTGTGATTCCAAGTTCATTTGAGCAGTGAGGCTTTTTTCAAAAGTTGCTTGGAGATTCTTTTTCTAATGAATTTTCCATCATTTAGACACTGTTACTATTTCTTGGACTGCTGGGAGCTATGTGAGGACCCAGAGGGATGAGTTTTGAGTCTTCTCATGATGCATAGACCTTATTGTCAGTGATACTGTAACTCTCAATGACCCCTCTAAGCTGTATGGTCGGTGAAGGCAGAGGTAACACAGAGGGCAGGAGTATCTAAGGGTCCTGCTCGGTGACAGGGCAGGGCCATCAATGAAGCATTGGGCAGTGTTCTCCAGGGGTTGCTGTGTACTACCAGAACAGAGGGACCGCATCAGCCAGAGCAATACCTGGGACCACTCCATTTGGCTTGACAAGCACTGCTCAGGGTGGGCGAGTCTTCCCTACTGTTGGTGGGTCTTTGCTACGATGAAGATAAACCTCCCATAGCTCCTTTGGGAGCCTGGGATGGAATACCCACCCAGGACCCATTCAAGGGCACCTCTCTCCCTTCCAGGATGTCTGGGTCAACTGTTCTTCCTCACGGATTTGCCAAGATAAAAACATATGGCAGGCACTGCTCTAAATGCTGTACATATGTTAACCCTTTTCGTCTTGACAACTACCCATTGAGGCAGGTACTGTTGTTATTCTTATTTATAGATGAGGACAGAGAGGCACAGAGGGGTAGAACGGTTTATGCAGGGTCTTACCGCTAAGTGGCAGAGCTAGGATCAAACCTAAGCAGTCTCACGCCAGAGTCCATGCTCTTAACCACCTTACGCCACTGGCCTAAACAAAAAAACTTCAACCTACTGCCCGTCACTCAAAACGAGAGGGATTTTTTTTTTTTTCTTTCTTTTTTCTCCTCTGCCAAAAGTGTTGCATTAGGAACTTGGAAGAGCCCCTCAGGGAGGCGACATGCAGCAGACCCTGTAGGCTGCCCTGCAGAATGCCTTCTGGCTACTTACCCTTTGGTTAATCCAAGCCATGGCTTCTGTTGCTCCTCCAGTCGCTAGGATTAGGTGCTGTCTTTGCCACCTCGGTGGGCACTTAGCTGATGGGAACCAAGGAAATGCCAGGGAGCTAAGATTATTTGCCACCAAGGAACAGGGGACGCAGGACACAAACACTTCCCTCTTCTTTTTCTGAGAAACCTCTCCATTGTTTCCTAAGGCTGAGAGCCAGGGCTGTTTCCCTGAGCCCCGTCTCAGGGCAAAAGGCAGGTAGATGCAGCGTCTTAGGAAATCAGAATAGCAGCTGCCATGCTGTTGTGTTAGGGAGAGAGCGGGTGATATGCCTGCATGAATTACGAGGGGGGTATCCAAGGTCATTTGTTGGGGGAACTACTTGTTCAGATCGGACTATCCCCTCTCACTCATCCGTCCTGGTAATTCAAGGTCTGTAGTTGGCACAGAGCATTTGGGAAATGGAGGGGGCCAAACTCATCATCTTTTCCCTTCATCCAGATCGCCCCCAGCCCCAGTGAAACGGCCAGCTCCGTTGTCTGTCTTCCTGACGCACCTGTGTAGTAACAGCTTGCAGGGCGGAGGTGTGTCTGCTCTGCAGTTTTGTTTACAGGTCTGCCTCCCCCTTTTGACTGCATTCCTCTGTGACGATGTCTGATTTTTCTCTGTATCCCTGGTGCCCAGCCCAGTTACACATTTGTTGTTTGAATTATATGTGTTTGTTGTCCTGAATTGCATTGCATCCTTCTTTTGCTAGTAATTTCTGGTAATGAGATTAGCCATGGAAATGTCCAAAGAGAGCTGTTTCCTCCTCACTTGTCCCTTGAGCTGGGACTGGTGAGACCTTATGGGCCCACAGCAGGGAGGTGCAGGGGACAATGGAGGGACCAAGTGTAACAACCCCAGAGGTCAGCGCTGTTATAGTCTTCATTTTGCAGAGGAGGAAACTGAAGTTGGAAGAGGTAGCATGAACTGTCCAGGATCTCAGAGCTGACGAGTGCCAGAGCTGGTGTAATACAGCTTTGTCCTGCTGGGACCAACAGTCCCTCTTCCTGGCTAGCGTGCTGAATGGCGTGCTGATGGTGGGGACCTGTGATGGAATCAGGCTGGGCACAGGGCAGGGACAAATAGGCACACACACTGCTTGAGAAGTGGGGCCAGGGAAATGAGACTGGCACACAGGCCCCAGAAGGCAGGGCATGGCTGGCTCTCTGAGTGCTGTCTTTGGGGGTTCCACCAAAACCCTGGATATCCAGGAAACCTGGACAGAAGGGGGTTACAGGTGTGTGGGGGAGGACCTGCCACTTGAGCGCCAGCAGCTAGGTGAGCTGGACAGGACAGAGACTGGCTCTGTGCATAGGCGTGCACACAGTAGGCCCTTAGTAAATACTGGCTCGATACACAAACAGGGAGGGAGTCCTGGCTGGCCTGGAAAAATGCAGACAGGGAATGATTTATCCCAGCACTGGGGCCACTTTGGAATATTGGCTGCCTCAAAGCCATGAAACCCCAGCAAGAAGTTGTATCAGCCAATTCTGATTTCCTGACTACACATCACCATGCAGCTCTGATTCATTCTGCAAATCCAATATTTATCAAATGCCTTCTCCATGCCAGGCCCTGAGGCTATAGTCAAGGCTCCTGTCTTCGTGGGCTTTCATGTTATTCAGGGGAGATAGGCACATTATTCAGGGAGAATAAACACATGCCTAGTCTGGCTGGTCCTAGAAGCGATCAGTGAATGTTTGTTGAATGCATGAAGTAATGAACAAGGAGCTATCAGACTGGAATAAAAGCGACGTAGAAGACTAACACAGGAAATTATGACAGAGAATGACTGGTGTCTGCTTTAGCACGGGCGTTCAGTGCACCGAGACAGTGTGCTTTCAGTCAAGGCCTGAATGACAGAAAGGAACCAGCTGTGCCAAGATGAGGGGACGAGCGTTCCAGGCAGAGGGGACAGCCTGTGCAAAGGCTGCAGTGGGAATAAGCTTGGTGCGATCAAGGAACTCAAAGGTCAGTGCGGCCGGAGCCCAGTGGGCCAGGAGGAGATGGGTGCGAGAAGCGGTGGCTGGGCAGTGGGGCCGATCATGTAGGGCTCAGAGCCCTGGTGAGGAGTTAGGTTTTATTCCAAGTGCACTGAATAGTTTTATATAGGAGCTGGACATGATCTGGTTTACAGTTGCTCTTTGGTTTTTGTGTTTTTAATGACTATTGCTACTGTCTGGAAAACAAATTTGGTGGGGGGTGTGGACCACAAGTGGAAACCGGGGACCTTAGTTGGGAGGTTAGGGCAGAATCCAGGATGTTGGCAGGATCAGGGTGTGGCAGTGGATGTGGGGAGCAGCAGACTGATACAGGATGCGTTCTGGGGAGAGCCAGCAGGATTTGCACTGGGCGGGATGCTGATATGAGGAGAAAGGAATGAAGGGTGAGGCCTAGGTTTGGGGCCTGAGCAAATGGGAAGCTGGTGAAACTTTCTCTGATCAGAATGATCCCAGGAGGAGACCGACTGTTTTGTGCGTGACCCAGGGCTATGGAATTCCTGGAGTATGGGTGCATCACTCGTTACGGCAATCACAGTCAAGTGCTCCACGCTCCACGCACACACACCCCACAGTGAACACACACACACGCACGCACACACACACACACGGATGCACATACTCTGCCTGCTCCGTGCACGTTCCTAGAGTGATTCGCTCTTTCCTACTGAACTGATCCAGAGAGTTTGACTCATTTGCAGTAGCAAAGTGAAAACTGAAGTTCTTGGCAGGCAGGAAATCACAGCTGATGGGTCGGGGGGCCTGGTCTTCAGGGTGGTGACCTGGAAGGGGAACTGTCCTGGGAGTAGGGTTCTCACTCCCAGCCATCTGAGGACACAGGTCATTGAACTCTGCAGTTCAGAGAATGACTCCTTCTGTCGAGAGAACTAAGGCCACTTTGCACGTATCCCAGGATATGTGGCTGATGTGTGGCATTCACATATTTTAAATTTCAGAGTCTTTCATCCAGGAAGTACCTCTGCTCCCCTATGTCTGACATGGTGCCTTGGAGACTCCTGGGCATCAATCCGCTGACATTTACACCCTCATCTCCCTTGACATTGCCACATCAGACACTGTTCGTCACCCCCTTCTTGAAAAATCTCTCTTCTCCTGACGTAATTCTCTTCTTGCCATTCTGATGTCTGGCTCCTCCTGACTCCTTCTTTTCCTCTTGATATGGATGTTCTGAGAGGCTCTGACCTCAGGCCCTGCCATCCCTGATCTGTTCCCATCCCTTGGGGAGCTTCAGCTGCCACCTTCAGTTGTCACTGTAGCCCAGTGATGGCTGGCTCTTCAGTCCTGGTCCTGACCCCTCTCCTGAGCCCTAGACCCCTGTTCCAGCTGCCTACTCTGACATAGAAGCCTCTGCTTGCATGTTCCTTTGATAGCTCACACTTGGCATGTCTGAAATCAAACTTTGGTTTCCAGGAAGGTGATGGTGAATGCCAGAAGACTTTCTTAACAGATGGTGTTTTAGGCTTTTAGGCAATATGGTAGACCCGAGCTGATGAGGAATAAGCCCCTCCTTCCCAATCTCCTGCTCCAAACACACAAACACAAATAAATACTGGATAAAATACAACCAAATTAGAAAACCAACATGCAAAACTAAACTAGAAGCCAAGAAAGGGAAATCACCATGTGCTAAAAATAAAGGATGCTCTCAGAGTCAGAACAGTGAGCAGAATTTGAGAGGAGCCAGTGTGTCTAGGCCTGTGTAGCTGGGGGCTGGGGCCATAATTCCTGCAGAAAGAGGAGACTTGGGCCCCACACACATGGGGGCTGGAATTGAGCCACCTGTAGAAATCAGAGAGCCAACAGATTTGCTGCATCAGAAAATCTCCTCCAGCCTGGGGGAGCCCCAAAGATGCATGAGTGGAAAAAATCACCTATGATAAACTGTCACCCCAACCTGTACCTCATGCAGCTAAGGGATCTGAATACATGTGACCTGCAGAGGTGTGGAGACTGTATGTAGGCCAAGAAATGAGGGGCATGGAGGTGGGGGTGTGGGCTCTTAAATCAGACACTCAGGCTCAGCCCTGGGCCTGCCTCTTACAGTGAGGATTAAATGAGTAAATGTACTTTAAAAATGTTTAGAACTAGGCCGGGCGGGGTGGCTCACGCCTGTAATCCTAGCACTCTGGGAGGCCGAGGTGGGCGGATCACTCAAGGTCAGCAGTTCGAAACCAGCTTGAGCAAGAGCGAGACCCCGTCTCTACTATAAATAGAAAGAAATTAATTGGCCAACTTAAGATACATATATAGAAAAAATGAGCCGGGCATGGTGGCGCATGCCTGTAGTCCCAGCTACTCGGGAGGCTGAGGCAGAAGGATTGCCTGAGCCCAGGAGTCTGAGGTTGCCGTGAGCTAGGCTGACGCCACGGCACTCACTGTAGCCCGGGCAACAGAGTGAGACTCTGTCTCAAAAAAAAAAAAAAAATGTTTAGAACTATGCCCAGCAAATACTAAGAGCTTAGTAAGTGTTAGTTGCTATTTTTATTATTATTTTCAACTCTTCTTGACTATTCCTGAACGGACTGGCAGAGGCCACCATCCCTGTATGACAGGCCCTTTTATTTATGGCCCGAACTATCTATCATCCTCTTCAGCTGGTCTCTGCTTCTGGTCTTACTCTCTCTAGACCACCCACACCACTCACTACCTGAGTGATCTCCCCAAACCCTAGCCCCTGGGTTTTCACATCCCTGGTTAAAGACAGTTTTTAGTGCAGCCCCCCGCCTTGCTAGGGTGGGGGCTCTGTGCCACTGTCCCTCCAAAGTGGCGTGCTCCCACATAACCATTTTGATGTCACTTTCTTTTTAATCTGTCATTTGAGCACCACCTTCAGTTTTATGATAATGAACATTTTGTCAGCCAATTTTTAACTGTCATTTGTATTTCTAACCCTGTATTTCAGTGATGCCTTTGATTAAAGGAAAGATACTGAGCTTGAATGAGAGAGAGGATTGGTCTGTCCTCATGGGTGAGGGAAACTTTTATCTAGGGACGTGGCACGTGATGAAAGCTCATGGGTTTTGAGTGTATCGCAGAGTGCTGAGGACACAGAGAGGCATTTTGGCAGTGGCAGCAAACGTCAAAAGGTGTCATACCTACTCCACACCAGCCTTTCAGCCATGGCCAGCAGAGCATCTGCTACCACCAGCAGCACAGAAACGCAGAGCCCCAAGTCACGTACACAAGGGATGCAAGAGTTGTCCAGAGGAATTTCCTGTTAAACTACGGCCACAATCAATTCATTCTTACCTTTCTGATTAGTGTTCACTGTTCACATTTACTGGCTTGGGATTGGCACCCTGCTGGCAAGTTGAGCTGAAGTATCTGGAAAACTAGAATAAGCAGTCAAAGTGGTGGTCTCAGGTCCCTGGCATCTAAGTGGCCAAGTCAAAACCAAACTTTGCCAAAAGGTGAGTTTCCATTTCTCCCCTGCAGTTCTAGCTTTATCCAAAGCAACACTTGCCCAACTCGGCTGTTCCCTTGGACGTCCCTGAGTGTGCCTACCTCCTGCCTCTGCTCATGCCTTCTGGGGCCTCTCCAGCCCCATCTATTCTTGTTGAGATCCCTCCAGACTCGTTTCAGGACTCCCTTTTCCTGAAGTTCCTCCTTCCCATATGGAGTTCATTCTTTCCCTTGAGAGCCGTCTTCTGGGTGATGCTTCTGACCCTTCCTTGCCTTAGCAAGCCGTTTTCATTGCTAAGCCAGGTTGAACAGATGGGATGTGTGTTTTGTGCCTGACTCTCCACCCACCCCCAAACCAGCTCTGAACCCTGAATGGCCCCTTGGCAAACTTACATTATGTTAGAAGATTCATCTTAACCTCCTGGTTTCTGTTCTTGGGACTTTGTGGGAATGTCTCCTGGGCTTGCCATGGTGAAATAAAAAAAAATTAATAAAACTATTAGAAATATAGGATGAAAGTTGAAATTGTTCTACAAGATTATATATTGTGTATGTATGTGTATATGCATGTGATTGGATACGTGTGTATATGTATGTGTGCATGAAACTATTAATGGATATTTTTTTTAAAGATAAAATCATGACTCATACAAATATAAAATGAATACTTGTCAAAGATTTTAGTTAACTCATTAATTAATGAGAGACCAGTAAATTATAATTGTATCAGAAAAGAACCCAGAGTACCACACTTTTGTAGTCAGGTATGAAATGCCAAAGCAACTTTCAAAATGCATGCAAAATTAGTCATTATTCCCAAAGTGATCGTCAGTGGTGTTCTGAGACACATTTGCCTTTCTACACACAGGAATTACTTGCATTATTACATTTCCTACAAGTTAACTTCTACCTGTTGTACAGGGTTTAAAATAGCCTTAGTCAAAGACAAACGTGGACAGCTGGCCAGGAAGAATGTCATTAAATTTCAAAGTTATAATTTTTCCTTATGTTACGTATAGTGGTCTCCATTGCATCTAATATTTTACATTAGATATGTGACTTTGTAGTCTTTTTACTTTTCAGAAACTGGTATTTTATATTCAAAGAGGTAAAAAATTACTTTTAAAAAACGTTTCAGTTCCATTCCTTACTGATCCCATACTTTGTCTGCTGAATCCATTGGTCCGTAGATTATCCACAGCACTAAAAATTCTTTCCATACCAACAGTAGACACTGGACTTGAAATAGAATGTTGAGCCAGTTTTAACATATTTGGAGCAATAGTCTCTTTGTTGAAAAATATTTCCATGTATCAAGAAATGTTATTCTCTCGCGGCAAGGGAACAAGACATCAATGTCCTCATAATGAAAATTTAGAGGAACTGTTTTTTCCCCCTCCATGGTGACAACTTCCAGATTTGAACTACTTTATCAGAATTGGGTGGATGGTAGTTCATGATCAGTCCAATACAAGGGCCACATACAAGGTACTCAGAGCATGGCAAAGGGAAATTTCCAAAGCAACCCACTTCTTCAGGTATTTTGCCAGGATTTGTGATCTTCCTGACTTTTGATCTGTGGTTTGAGTCCCATTTATCCCTTACATCTTGAAAATGACTTAAGATCAATAAGCAGGGACTTTATTTTCACCTTGTAATTTTAGTTTACTTTGCATATATGGCTATAACCCATTTCTCAATCCTATGCTGTATATTTTTCCTTTTTGCCTTTCTTGTAGAGGTTTTACCTGTTTTGTTGATATTTTATAAAAATTAGCTCTTGGGTTTAGTTATCATTTCTATAGGTTTGATGTTGAGCTTTATTTTGTTTATTAATATATCTATGTCTAATTTTGTCTATTAATCTATTTCGCCTATTTTTCCTCAAATTTTCCTAGCTTCTTGAATTGAATATTTAGTTGAGTTGTATTAGTACTTTTTAAATTATAAATGAGTTTAAAACCATGAATTTTCTTCTTAATATAGTTTTGGCCTCATCACATAATTTTATAAATAGTGTTCTAATTATTTGTGGTTTGTAACTAGTCCATAATCTTGGATTTTATTTACTCTTTTGCCCAAGCATTATTGGAATATTCAACCTTTCCAAGGAATTGGAATTTTAAGTTATCATTGTTTTAAGCCTGGCCGCCAATATGCTTTTGCTACAATTTCTTGATCCATCCACTATAGACAGCATCTTGTGACTTCTTTGTTTGATAGATGTTGGTTTCATTTTCCTGAACCATCTTCCCTCATTCTTTTTTTTTTTTTTTTTTTTTTTTTGAGGCAGAGACTCACTCTGTTGCCCCAGCTAGAGTGCTGTGGCCTCAGCCTAGCTCACAGCAACCTCAAACTCCTGGGCTCAAGCAATCCTGCCTCAGCCTCCCAAGTAGCTGGGACTACAGGCATGTGCCACCATGCCTGGCTAATTTTTTCTATATATTTTTAGTTGGCCAATTAATTTCTTTCTATTTTTAGTAGAGACGGGGTCTCACTCTTGCTCAGAGCTGGTTTCGAACTCCTGACCTTGAGTGATCCGCCCGC
>CAUYRT010050702.1:0-41683 GCA_963574885.1 Lepilemur ruficaudatus | reverse complement strand
CTGCCGTTGAAGATCATTTCCCAGAGTCAGAGTTTACTTAGGGGATTATTGCAAAATGTTAATATTCTAATTCTGTTGTTACATCTTTAGTTGCTAGCTGGAATACTTCCCCAGAGAGAATTTTTATCTTATCAATGTTTCGAATATGCTGAGATATAATTTTTACTGAAAAGACAAGTTATATACATGATTCTTTCCCTTTATACACCAGTTTTCAGAAAAATGAGATGGTTTCCTATTCCTAGCTTCTTCCAAAGGCAATTAATTTTTTAAATGATCATTGTGAATTTCTGGATTTTTTTTGCATATTTGATTCATTTCAATCTACTGATGTTATCATGCATAGCAGTGCTTTAGATGACTCATCTTTGTACAGGGAGAGCCACTTCAAGTTGGTTCATGAATCCTTTTGACACTATTCTAATAATTTTTGATAAATTCCTTGTTTTTTGGAATGACAAAATATTCAGATTTATCTTGTAAATTTTCTCCCTATGACATCTAGCTCTATTTCCTCTACATGTTCCCTTTCATCTCATATAAGTGATAATTTTAATTGTAATTCAATCTCCCATTGTGTGCTCATGTACACACACAAATACACATGCTTTCTTTCTTAGATAAATGGAAATATAGTGTCTATATTCACATTGCTTATGTAACTTGCTGTTTTCACTTAACAATATATCTGAAGATCACATATGAGAAAGTATTCATTATTTATTTATCTATTTACTTTTTATAGCTGTATAGTGTTCCAATATAAATATCTCAGAGTTTTCAATTCATTTATATTGATGGACATGGAGATTGTTTCTTGCTTTTTGCGATTATAAATTAAGAAATAAATAGCCATGTCTATACACCTTTTTGTGTTTTATCATTTTATCTTCAGGGTAGATTCCTGCAGAAGGGGAAAACATGAATGCATAAGTTTGCTAAATAGTGCCAAATTGCCCTCAGTAGGATTTGCAATATTTTGTGTTTTTTTAGAAATGCATATGTGCCTGATTCCCCTTACTCTTATCAAGTACATATATGGTCAAAATCCTGCTTTCTTGTCAATTTGATAAATAAAATATAGTATATCTGTGTAACGTTAATTTATATTTCTTTTAGTGTGAGCTATTCTTTTAATTATGGGCATTAAATATCTAAGAGTCCTAGCTGGGCGCAGTGGTGCATGCCTGTAGTCCCAGCTATTTGGGAGGCTGAGGTGGGAGGATCACTTGAACCCAGGAGTTTGAGTCCAGCCTGGGCAATATAGAGATTCCCATATTAAAAAAAAAAAATCCACAACATATAAGGACCATTTGCATTGCTTTTTCTGGAAATTATCTCTTTATATTCTTTTTTTCTTTATTGAAGTATAATTTACATGCCTTTACTCCACTTTAAGTGTACAATTAAATGATTATTAGTAAATTTACCAAAATGTTTGACCCTTAATAACAATCTTGAGAGATCTACACGTGGAGGTGCTGGGGATTGAACCCAGGGCCTTGTGCATGCTAAGCACACGCTCTACCACTGAGCTACACCCCCTTCTTCTTTACATTCTAAAAATATGGTTTTGGTCTTTTTATTTTTCCTGTGAAGTTATAGTTAACATGCATTTTTAACCTTTATATAGTCAAATTTAATAATTATTTTCTTTATTACTTCTGGATTTTGAATGGGAAGAGAGTTTTCTTCCCTTCTAGGTTATAGAGAAATTCACAAATGTTTGTACTTGTGTAATTTCATTTTTTTAGATTTAAATTTCTGATTAGTTTGGAATTTTCCCTCGTGTTTGTTATCAGAAATAAACTTAATATTTTATTATTTCATATTGCTATCCAATTAGTTCAGCACCATTAATTAAATGCCTATATTAATTACTTGACTTGTGACTCCACCTTTATGGAATACTATAAGCAATTGTGTATATTTCTGGATTTTCTATCCTGTTCCGTTGTTCTGCCTGTCTGGTCATTTGCCAACACCACCCCATTTTAATTACAGCAGCCTTATAATATATTTATACATCTGGTTGAGCTAGCATCTCCTTTCCCCGTTCTTGCTTTTCCTTTCCAGGTGAATCTAGCTCTTTAAGCACCAAATTCAGTTTCTTTTCAATAGATTTTACTTTTTTTAAGAGTATGCCACAAAAACAGAGTTATGTTTAGATAACTCTTTTAAAAGGAAAAGAAGAAAGAAAAATTGTGAAAGAATTTGATGGAAAAACAGGATCAATAATAATTTTGTATTTAGTTTTTGCTTTAATTAAAAGGATAAAAAGACCCAAGTGTGTTTAGCCCATTTAGCCTTTCCCCCCTACAGAGTCCCTTAGAGAAATAATGGATTATCCTGACTTAGCAATCAAAATTTCCATCATCTGAATCACTAATTGGCTCTGATAGAAAATAGGGAGAAATTTTGTGTTTGCAAACACCAGAAGAATTAAGATTTATTAGAGATAACACCTTTGCAACGACCTGGAGGTAAAGCCCTGGATATTCCTTATATGAGAGCTAATTCATGGTTACCTGGTTGCTATACTGGAATGTATTAGAGTGTGTGTGTGTGTGTGTGTGTGTGTGTGTGTGTGTGTGTACAAGCACAGTCCTCACCACTCTTCACTAGAATACAGTGTGGTTCAATGTTCACGTTGTCAGTCACAAAATCCAATGATATTTCTTAACATGGCAATCTAAAGGGAGAAAACAATAATTATAACGTGTGGAGATTCTAAGTCTGACAGTTTTAGCTGCAAAGAGTTTTGCTAAGGAACTATTTGAGCAAAATATTGGATTTTCAAATTGAGCATTTCTGTCATAGGTAATTTGGCTTTTAAAAGCTTGACTGTATTGAATGTCTGATATAATTATTTTTGCAGTAAGTAGGAGGAAATATCCCATTAGGTTAGAAAACACTGACACTTTTGAGAAAAAAAATAACACATCTATTATTTTAGAATTGAATATTGCAGCACAGAAAGTGGGGTCATAGTTTTGGCATTTAAGAAAAGTCTTTATGATGACACTAAAAAATGATTAGTAAGTGCTCTTACCATGCTCCAAACACTGCAGAGATCTCTATGGATATAAGTCAAAGTAATTTAGGGAAACAAATATGTAACAAAGAAGGGTAGAACATGATGGTGCTGCAGAAGTTCAGTGTGTCAGATGCTAATTGTGCTTGGTGACATCGGGAAGAACCCAAAGAAGAGAGAATGCCTGACTAGAAACTTCTGAAACATTTACTTTTAAATTTCTTGCATTTAAAGTCATCCCTAACTTTAATCATCTAGTATTGTTCTAGTGTGATTTTTATTTTTCTAATTGTGAGCTGATTACTTCTTTTTTCCTCAAAATGGTTGTCATCTGATTTTAAAAAACCAATTATAACACCAGCAGGTGAGACTTCTCTTCCAAGAGGAACTCATCTACCCCAGCCCAGTCTGCTCCCTTCTCTCTATTTCCTATCTCAGTGAACTGTGTCACCATCTATGAACTGGTCTAAACTAGACATTTCACATTGCAACCACAGTTAATCCTATATTCAAAGGTCTTGAAGTCTTTTTAATTATCTCTGAAATGCTGTTCAATATGTCCTTTGCTTTTTAACTCCAGTGACCACTGCTCTGGTTTAGACTCTCATTTTTCATCTTTTTTCATCTTTCATCGTTAGCACAATCTATTGAACTGGTCACCCTATTTCCACTGCTGCCCAAACTAACAGTCTAAATTTTAGTTGGGATAAAATCCTTCTACATATTGAATCTTTTGGAAAGGTGGCACAGTCCCTCAAAGCCTGGGTCATTTAACCATATCCCCTGATGGCTTCCACCCACTTTGTAGCATTTTTAACCTTAGCTCTATGTTCTACTTGCTCCAAATCACTTTGCTGTTCACTAAGCATGCCGTGTATCTTCAGGTCATCGTGACTTTTAAAATTTTCTTCTATGCGTGATCTGCAACTTGCTCATAATTCTGCTCCTTAAATTCCTCTTCTTAGTTGCTGTAAAGCTAAAAGATTTTCCTGGTTATTCTCTACTCCCACTCCTACGTGACCTCCACTCCCACCAATAAAATGGAATGTAAATGTTCATGTGCTCATTGTACTTTGCACATACACGTACCACATTTATTGCACTAGATTATGGTTTGTGGTTTATAGTTCTAGTTCCCTGTGAAGACTCAGGTCTTTAAAGAGAAAGAGTGTGGCCCACACATACACACATTTAAGGACACAGATCTATTATTTTTTCCTTACACTTTGCACTTGGCCCAGTGCTTGGTACGTAACAAGGGCTCAATAAAATTTTAAAAATATAAACATTGACCCTGATGGCTATAAGAGAATATGTTGGGCAGAAGGGACAAGTCACTGAGGATTCCAACAGGAAACAGAGGCATACTTACATGAAATTTGGATGAGAATTTAATGAAAGGGCTATTTGCAACATACGGATAAGCAAACCAAGGAAGGATGTTCAAGTTCTAGGCAGTAGTAAGAGCAAAGACTGAAGGGGTAAGGGGAGGAAATGGATTGTTAGCAGAGTCCAGTGACAGCTGAAGCACTGGGGAGGCCAGATTCATGGCTCCAAAGCAGGGAGATGGTGGAGAAAGACAATCCTGACCTATCTTCTCTCACATTTGAATTACCTGTGAATGTCTCCCATTGGCTGGATCCAACTCTGGAAGCCAGGGGGCAGGAGAGCTCAGGTGATGGAGTCTGTGTGGGTCAGGCCCACAGGGCACAAAACATAGCCAGGAAGGGCAGAGGATGGAATGGGTGGTGCAAGCAGAGAATAACCAACACAAGTAACTTGCTCAAACCTTCATATTAAATGGATGGGGGACAATCAGTCTATGGAGCAAGATGCTTGTGATACAGGTCTTTAGTAAATTGCACCAATATTCTTGTTAGTCTAAAATTAAGTTGCCTGGGGGAATATGTACCGGCATACTTTGTTCTATTGCACTTTACTTTACTGTGCTTAACAGATTGTGTTTTTTTTCCTTTACAAATTGAAGGTTTGTGGCAACCTTGCATCAAACAGGTCTATTGGCACCATTTCTCCAACAGTGTGTGCTCACTTCTTGTCTCTGTGTCATGTTTTGGTAATTCTCACAATATTTCAAACATTATTATTATATCTGTTATGGTGATCTGTGATCAGTGATCTTTGGTGTTACTATTGTAATTGTTTTGGGGTAGCATGAACCAGGCCCATATAATATGGTGAACTTAATTGATAAATGATGTGTGTTTTCTGACTGCTTCACTGGCCAACCATTACCCCATCTGTCTTCTCCTCAGGCCTCCCTATTGCCTGAGACACAGCAATATTGAAATTAGGCTAATGAATATCCCTACAATGGCCTTTAAGTGTCCTAGTGAAAGGGAGAGTTGCTAGTCTCTCAATTTTGATTTATATCAAAAGCTAGAAATGATTAGGCTTAGTGAGGAAGGCATGTCGAAAGCTGAGATAAGCCTAAGGCTAGGCCTTTTGTGCCAAAGCCTTAGCTAAGTTGTGAATGCAAAGGAAAGGCTCTTGAAGGAAATTAAAAGTGCTACTCTAGTGAAAAAATAGGTAATAAGAAAGTGAAACAGCCTTATTACTTATATGAAGAAAGTTTTAGTGGTCTAGTCAGTGGTCCTCAACCTTTTTGGCACCAGGGGCTGGTTCATAGAAGACGATTTTTCCCTGGACTGGGGATGGGAGGGTGGGGTGCAGTGGGTGTGGGGGGTGTGGCACAGAGCTGGGGGTGAGGCACTGCCCATGTCCTAACAGGCCATGGACAGGTAACATGCTGAGGCCCGGGGGTTGGGCACTGCAGGAGATCAAATCAGCCACAACATTCCCTTAAGCCAAAGCCTAATCCAGAGCAAGGCCCTAACTCTCTTCAATTCTATGAAGTCTGAGGGAGGTGAGGAAGCTGCAGAAGAAAAGTTTGCAGCTAGTAGAGTTTGATTCATGAGGTTTAAGGAAAGAAGCCATCTACGTAACAAAAAAGTGCAAGGCAAAGAAACAAGTGATGATATAGAAGCTGCAGCAAGTGATGTAGAAGCATCACTAGATCCAGAAGATCTAGTGGATCTCGTGGATCTTCTGAATCTAGTGAAGATCATCGATGAAGGTGTCTACACTAAACAATGTATTTTCAATGTAGACAAAACAGCCTGATATTGGAAGAAGATGCCATCTAGGACTTTCATAGCTGGAGAGGAGAAGTCAATGCCTTGCTTCAAAACTTCAAAGAACAGGCTAACTCTCTTGTTAGGAACTAGTGCAACTGGTGACTTAAAGTTGAAGTCAATGCTAACTGACCATTCTGAAAATCCTAAGGCCCTTAAAAATTATGCTAAACCTAATCTGCCTATCCTGTATCAATGGAGCAACAAAGCTTGGATGACAGCACATCTGTTTACAGCATGGTTTACTGACTATTTTAAGCCCACTGTTAGACCTATTGCTCAGAAAAAAAGATGCTTTTCAAAAGATTACTGCTCATTGACAAGACACCTAGTCACTGCAGAACTCTGCTGGAGATGTACAAAGAGACTAGTGTTGTTTTATGCTTGCAAACACAGTATCCATTCTGTAGCCCATAGGTCAAGGAGTAATTTTAACTATCAACTCTTATTATTTAAGAAATACATTTTGTAAGGCTGGAGGTGCCGTAGATAGTGATCCCTCTGGGCAAAGTAAGCTGAAAATCTTCTGGAAAGGATTCACCATTCTAGATGCCATTAAGAACATTCAGGATTCATGGGAGGACATCAAAATATGAACTTTAACAGGAATTTGGAAGAAGTTAATTCCAATCCTAACCCATCTTTGGATGACTGTGAGAGGTTCAAGACTTCAGTGGAGGATATAATTACCGATATGGTGGAAATAGCAAGAGAACTAGAATTAGAAGTAGAGCCTTGAAGATGTGACTGAATTGCTGCCATCTCAGATATAACTTTAATGGATGAGGAGCTGCATCTTTTGAGATGGAATCTATTATATTTCTGGTGAAAATACTATGAACATTGTTGAAATGACAACAAAGGATTTAGAACTTAGTTGACATAAGTTGTTGATATAAACTTAGTTGATAAAGCAGCAGAAGGATTTGAGAGGATTGACCCCATTTTGAAGAAGTTTTACTGTGGATAAAATGCTACCACACAGTATTGCATGCCACAGAGAAATCTTTCCTGCATGGAAGACTCAATTGATGCAGCAAACTTTATTTTTGTCTTATTTTAAGAAATTGCCATGGCCTTCCCAACCTTCAGCAGCCCCCAACCTGATCAGTCAGCAGCCACCAATATTGAGGCAAGATACTCCACCAGCAAAAAGATTATAGCTTGCTGAAGGCTCAGGTGATTGTTAGCATTTTTTAGCAATACAGTATTTTTAAATTAACTATGTAAATTGTTTTCTTAGACATGATACTAGGGCACAGTTAATAGACTACAGTGTAGTGTAAACATACCTTTTATGTGCACTGGAAAACCAAAAAATTTGTGTGACTTGCTTTATTGTGATATTTGCTTTATTGCAATGGTCTGGAACCAAACCTGAAATATCTCTGGGGTATGCTTGTACCTTAACTGAAATCTTTCAATATTTTCCTTATCCATATCCTGGTAAAAGCAACAACAAAAATGACAATACAACAATAAAAATTACCACTTGCCATGTGCCAGATGCCGTGCTAACCACTTCACATGTTTTGTCATTTATTGCTCATAAGAGTTTCCATTTTATAAATGTGAAATCGATGACACAGAAATTAAGTAATTTGCCAGAGATGCAACTAGGTGTAGAACTGGAGTCTGAAATCAGGTTTATCTGACTTCCAAAGACTTTTAGTTCCTAAACTATGTACACTGGTGCAGGGAGAATCAGTATTCTGTCCAACATTAAGCCATAGCATCCGCTAATAGAATTGTGCCAGATAAAATTCTCCCCTAAGGCAACCTGCATAAATTGTGGCCAATAATGTCTGTGCAAAGGAGACCTAGTGGGGAGATTACTATTTTTGACTTAAATACTAAGATAGGTTATTTTATTTTCAATGAGGGAAAGATAGATAAAAATGCTAATGAAATTTGAGCTGAGCATCGGGTTACCTGGGAAAGTTTTAATTAGAAAATCTCAGTGCATGTGCCTAATGAAACGATAGCACTGTAATTGAACATAGAGACGTGTTGGTAATGAAATGATAATATAGAATAAATTTTCTTAATGGGTTTAATTCTTTTTTACATTGTGCATTAATAAGCAACACCCCTAATAGTGCATAGCACATAGAGGATACTAGGTGCCACAGAATTGGTGGCCTTACTTTCCTTCTTTCCTACTCCTTAGCTGGAGCTATGTTGGCGTGTTTCGTCTCATTGATTAGTGAAAGTGAATGAATTTGCTTTTCTTAACTTCTTCAGCCCCAGCTGTTTGGATATATGTCTTGTTTTCAGAAAAGAAATTGGACCCCACAGAGTCAGGGCTGGTCCATTCAGATCTCTGCTATTTATCGGAGTCCTTTTAGAGGAGAGGAAAGATTGAAAGAATGGAGAGCAGCCTGTGAGTGTGGGCCACCTGATCAGGGTTTAGGACTGGCTTCCTGACAACCATAACCAGAGCTGTAATTCACTGAGCAGGAGCTATGGAGGTGGAGCAGAGACTTCTGCCACACCCACATCTCTGCATTGTTTCTGGTCCTGAGCAGCCCGGCTACCTAAGGTCCAAGGTTAAAAATTTAAAATTAAAAAAATAATAGACAAATTGGATTACATTGAGCCAAAATGCTTCTGCAGAGCAATGGAAACAACAAAGTGAAGAGACAACCTACAGAATTGGAAAATACATTTGTAAACTACACATCTGACAAGAGATTAAGATCTAGGATATACAAGGAACTCAAACAACTCAATAGCAAAAAAACAAATAATCTGATTAAAAATGGGCAAAAGATCTGAATAGACAATTTTCAAAAGAAGACATACAAGTGGCCAATACGTATATGAAAAAATGCACAGCATAATTAATATCAGGGAAATGGAAAACAAAACCACAATGCAATATCACACCTCACTCCCATCAGAATGGCTATTATCAAAAAGACAAAAAATAACAAATGCTGGTATGGATGTAGAGAAAGGGAACCCTTGTGCACTGTTTGTGAGAATATAAATTAATATAGCAATTATAGAAACCAGTGTGTACATTCCTCAAAAAATTAAAAATAGAATTACCATATGACCCAGAAATCCCACTGCTAACTGTATATCCAAAGGAAATAAAATCAGTATGACAAGGAGATATGGGCACTCTCATGTTTATTGTGGCACTAATCACAATAGCCAAAATATAGGATGAACCTAAGTGTTCATCAACAGATGAATAAAGAAAATGTAATATATATATACACACAATGGAGTATTATTTAGCCACAAAATAATGAATTCCTATCATTTTCAGCAACATGGATGAACCTTATGTGAAGTCAAATAAGCCAGTCAGAGAAAGAAGAATACTTCATGATCGCACTCGTATGTGTAATCTAAAGAAGTTGGTTTCATAGAAGTAGAGAGCAGAATATTGGTTACCATAGACAGAGAGGAGAAAGGGGAGGAGAGAATAGGGAGAGATTGGTAAATGAGTACAAAGTTATAGTTAAATAGGAAGAATTAAGCTTTTGTGTTTTATGTACAGTGGGGTGACTTTGATTAACAGTATTGTAACGCATATTTCAAAATAGCTGAAAGAATTTTGAATGTTCTCACAAAAAAGATAAATGGATGAAGTGATGGGTATGTTACGTACCCTGATTTGATTATTACACAATGTGTACATTTATTGAAACATCACACTGTAACTTCATAAATATGTACAATTATTATGTGTCAATTTTTTAAAAGTTTGAGCTTATTTAAAATCTTTAAAACCAAAAAAAATTAATTAATTTTTGATAAGGAAATGAATCTGTGACAGTTTTAGTTCTTAGGGAAACTGAAAGAAACTGTTGGACTTATTGCTTAATTCTTTTTCCAGAAAGTAAGAGGCATGGATGATAACTTAGCAACCCTGCCAGCCAGCCAAACTGATGTTTTGCCCAGTTTCTGAATTTTACAGAGGAACATTTTGAAATTTATGCTGTTTATTTGCAGTCTAGTCTATGCTTTTCCACTTAGATTCTTGTTATTTTTCTAGTAGACACAACGTTTACTTCCTCATTTGTATTATAAAGCTTTTTGGAATTATAAGTTTTAGATGTATTGGTGCCTAAATCATTAAATATGTTAGAATTATTAATTTAAAAATAAAATTTCTATCTTTTGAAAAAATAATAAAGTAAAAAGACTTGTTTAAAAGATATTGCCAATATTTATTCTCAATATAATGCTCTATTAATCAGCATGAAAAGCTCTGGCAAACTTTACAACTGACACATTTTCAAGAAGATAAATAATTCAAACATTTTGGAATTGCAAAAGCACCATTTCTTGATCTCTTTGACTGTGCCAAATTATTTAATAATATTCTTTATACTATTTTTTTCTTTTGGGGGGAGTATGGTGCAGATACCATGTCTTATGTCACCTTAGGTGGATAGTCTTTGAATTTCTAAGTCAAACCCTTTCCTTTTACAATTATATGTTTGCAAAGCTGGAATAAGGAATGCAAACTTATCCATATCACTTTTTATCCTTCCTAGATTCCATCGGTGTATATAATTCAACCTCTTCACCTTTGTCTTTCATTGAAAATGTATGTTTCTTTTAGTATTTTGTTCATTAATCAATTTATAGTCTAGTATAGTAGAGTCCTCAACATAGTGCTGGAAGTCCTAGCCAGAGCTATCAGACAAGAGAAGGAAATCAAGGGTATCCACACGGGAAAAGAAGAGGTCAAACTATTGCTTTTTGATATGATCTTATATCTAGAAAAACCCCAAAGATTCAACCAAGAGACTCCTGGAATTGATAACTAAATTCAACAAAGTCTCAGGTTGCAAAATCAATGGACACAAATCAGTAGTTTTGAAATACACCAAGAACAGTCAAGCTGAGAATCAAATCAAAGATGCAACACCTTTCATAATAGCAACAAAGAAAAAAATACCTGGGAATATATTTAACTAAGGAGGTGAAAGACCTCTATAGGGAGAACTATGACACACTGAAGAAAGATATAGCAGAGGATGTAAACAGGTGGAAAAACATATCATACTCATGGATCAGCAGAATCAATATTGTTAAAATGTCTATACTACTGAAAGTAATTTATAGATAGATTCAATGCAATACCTATTAAAATACCAATGTCATCTTTCACAGATCTATAACAAATACTTCTAGGTTTCATATGGAACCAGAAAAGACCCTGAATAGCCAATGCAACCTTATTTAATGAGAACAAATTGGGAGGCATCACTTTACTAGACTTAAAGCTATACTACTATAGTAGCCAGAAAGCATGGTACTGGCACAAAAACAGAGACATAGACCCTAGGGATCAGAACAGAGAACTGAAACTGAAACATGAAACTATCCTCGTATTTCCATCTGATCTCTGACAGAGTAGACACAAACATACACTGGGGAAAAGAATCCTTATTCAATAAATGGTGCTGGGAAAATTGGATAACCACATGTAGAAGACTGAAACAGAATCTGCACCTCTCACTGCTCACAAAAATTAATTCAGGATGGCTAACAGACTTAAACCTAAAGCATGAAACTATTAGAATTCTAGAAGAAAATGCTGGACAAACCCTTATAGATATTGGTGTAGGCAAAGAATTTATGAAGAAGACCTGAAAACCAATCATAGAAACAACAAAAGTAAATAAATGGGCCTGATCAAATTAAAAAGCTTCTGCACAACAAGGACATAATCAATAGAGCAAATAGACATCCTACAGAATGAAAGAAAATATTTGCATGCTATACATGTGATAAAGGGCTGATAACCATAATCAATGTTAAATAATTTTTGTTTAGACCAAAATGTAAATGGATTGCTGAATTTTCCAAATGGGCGTCTGCATCCAACAAACACGTTGTTATTTCAGCCATTTGTTTGATCATGCTTGGATCCAGCAGAAGAGAGAGTTATTGTGACAAGGCTATTAGAAAAACAAACCACACTGTACAGTACTTCTTCAGGCAGATGCTCTAAAACATGGATCATTTTTCTAAGAAGAGATGCTGCTATATGACTGTCTACAATATCCTGAGGCTGCTTAAGAAGTGAAAATTAATCATTTCAAATATTATTTTCTCTCCTAGGATACCAGAATTTCAGGCCTTTGGAAAAACTATAGTTTTGTGACAATGTCAGGATGTTTTTGTTTCATAAAGACCATGAAGACAGAAAAGCCAAATTTCATTTTTCTTCTTCAAGGTAGGCAGTTACTTTTAAAAGCTTTTTTTTTTTTTTACAACAGTGTCATTTTATTCAACCACTTTTTGTATCAGTAAAAATTTTATCAAAAAATATTACTAGGCATCTACCAAAAACAAAAAAAGACATTCTGTAAAAAAAAACAACTGCACTAGAATGTTTATAGCAGCACAGTTCACAATTGCAAAAATATGGAAACAACCCAGGTACCCATCAATATCTGAGTATCTGATTAATAGTATATGTATACCATGGAGTACTACTCAGCCACAAAAAACAATGGTGATCTAGCACCTCTTGTATTATCCTGGATTGAACTGGAGCCCATTCTACCAAGTGAAGTATCACAAGAATGGAAAAAGAAGCACCACATGTACTCACCATCAAATTGGTATTAATTGATCAACACTTAAGTGCACATAAGTAGTAACATTCATTGAGTGTCGGGCAGGTGGGAGAGGGGAGGAGGGGATGGGTATATTCACACCTAATGGGTGCGGTGTATACTGTCTGGGGGATGGACACACTTGTAGTTCTGACTCGGGCAGGGCAAAGGCAATACACATAACCTAAACATTTGTATCCCCATAATATGCTGAAATAAAAAAAAAATTTAGATTTTTTTCAAGTCCTTGTTTACCTACATAAAGCAGTTAAAAGCTGTTTTTTTTTAAAGTTTAACTCAATTTTAGGGAAAGAGAATTTTTAGGACACTTGTGAGCTCAATTTTCTTTTGCATCTTTCATCTAGAATATGAGTATTAGTTGATTTTAATATGAAATATGGTAAATTTGTGAGGCCCAAGGAAATGTCTAGGAGTTGGCTTGACTTGGTGGGTATATTAGATGACAAGTTTTGGCCTTTTGCAAGTTCTTATATTTAGACCATTCCTAAAGTGAAATGATGGCAGTGTACTGCAATTCTAGGTTAGCATGTTTGGATGTTTGAGAGATAAGCCTGTGTCCAAAGGGAGTTGGTGGGACTGTTCTGGCTTCAGTTACCTTCTCCTGGTGGGACTCAGCCTTGTGGAGCTGAGGGAGTAGGAGCTGTTTCAGGTGCTGCTGGAACCATTGAGAGTTGTGCTGCTAGTTATGGGTAAGAGGATGTGCTGCTAGAGGCTGCTGCTGCTTTTGTTCTTCTGCCCCTGCAAAATGACTGCCAATTTCATAAAGACCTAGTGCTCTTTCTTAGTGAAGCTTTTATTTAAGTAGCTCTTGGATTATCAGCTTTTTGGGAGTTGATCCTGTAATATCTTTCCTACTGAGGAAAAATAAATGTTATTGGGGTGAAAGTTGAGAAAATGTTTTGGGAGACCTTGAATTAATTGCAATTGCATTAACTTAAGCCTCCCATTACAATTAGTTTTTTTTTTAAAATATTTTTATTGAGGTATGATGTGTGTAAAAGAATTCTACTTAAAACTTACACTTCGGTGAGTTTTTACAGACGTATATACACATGAGATCATTGCTGCAATTATGATAGAGGACATTTTCACCGTGCCAAAAATTTCTATGCTCCTTTGCAATCCATCATTCCCTTCACCTCTGACCTCAGGCAAACCCTGACCTATTTTTGTCACTCTAGATTAGTTTGCACTTTCTAGAATGTTACTTAAATGGGAAAAAATACAGTATGTATGTCTGACTTCTTTCACTCAGCTTAACGAATTTTAGATATTTCCATGTTACGTTATATCCACATTCCCTCCTTTTCATTGCTTGATAGTAGTCTATTGCATAGATTTACTAAATTTTGTTTATCCATGTAGGTGTTGATAGCAACTTAGGTTGTTTCCCGTTTTCCACTATCAGGAATAAAGTCACTATGAATATTTGAGTACAAGTCTTTGTGTGGACATGTTTTCATTTTTCTGGGGTAAACGTGGTTGATGTATCTTTAACTTTTAAAGAAACGGCCAAACAAAAATCGTGAAGAGGTTGTGCATTTTACATTCCCACCGGCAATGTGCAAGAGTTCCAATTACTCCACATCATTGCCATTTTAGTTTTGTATGGCCTTAGTTTTATCTGTTTTAATTCATGTGGTCAGAACACTGGTTTTGTTAAAGTTATTTTTAATTGAAGTATAATTTACATGCAGTAAAATTCATCTTGTTTATGTGCACTGTTAATGAGTTGGACAGTGTGTATATGGTCACATCACCTCCACCATAGTCTTGATATAGAATACTACAGTCACCCTCAAAAAGTTTCAATGTGTTATTCTTGTAATTTTACCTTTTCCTGAATGACATATAAATGGAATCATACATCATAGCCCTTTGCACTGGTTTTTAGCATAATGTTATGGAGATTCAGCCATGTTGTTGCACCAGTAGTTTGTTCCTTTTTATTTTGAGTTGTATTCTGTTGTATTGATATCACAATTTGTTTACTCACTCTATAGTTGATGGACACTTGGGTTGTATCCACTTTTTGGCAACTATGTCACTATGAACATTCATATACATGTCTTTGTGTGAAAATGCTTCACTTAATATGCTTAGAAATGGGATTTCTGGGTCACATTTTATTATAAGTTTGGCTTTATAAGAAAGTGCCAACTTATATCATAAAGAGGCTATGGTATTTTGCACTCCAACTAGCAATGCTAGAAAATTTTTGCTGTTCCATATCCTCCCTGATATTTGCTATTTTCAGAGTTTTAAATTTTAGGCATTCATTGTGGCATTTAGGCACTTCTCTAATTACTAATACAAAAAGCATCTTTTCATGCATTAATTTTCTACCTATATCTCCTTTTTGGTTAAGTGTCTATTCAACTTTAAAAAAAATTTTAAATAAGATTATTTGTTTATTATTTTGTAAGTTTTCTTTATATATTTTGGACACAGTCCTTTATGAGACATATTTTTTGCACACATTTTCTTTCACACTATGGCTTTTCATTTTCTTGGCTATCTTTTAAAGAGTAAAAGTTTTTAATTTTTGTGAAGTCTAATTTATTTTCCTATTGAAACACCTGGCCACATTTTTCAAAACCCGATTGATATGTGTGGGTCTGTTTCTGGATTGCTTCTTTGGTTCCATTGATTGCTTATCCTTATGCCAATACAATACAATAGGTGTTTGGACCAAATCTATTTTTTTTTAAATCAGCATTGGGAAAGACTGAATATAATTACGTCTCCAAGTACCATAACCAGGACCAGGCCTACTTGGAGGATAGATGGAGCCATTCTCTGCTCAGAGCTGAGCCAGGTAAATATGCCATAAATCCAAGTACAGTCAGAAGTACTGGCTTTTGCATATGCCCCATCTAGATTGGCCAGCAGGAAGTCCATGACAAAAGGACTTTTTATTATCATGTGTGCTGGGGAGTTTTGTGTGTGTGTAAATGCGTGTGTATATGTGTGTGTGTGTGTGTAAATATAAGCTTGTTGTCCATGTAAGAAATAGTAGTGATTTCAGTAACAGTATTTTGTTGATGTGTAATCAAGGTCCAGTTTTACTGTTTGTGAAAAACATGCAAAAAAGTTTATCTTCCCTTAAACAGGAAAGAGAGACCACAGGATTTCATTAATGAAGGAGGAACCCTCAGGGCCTAATTAAGGCCCCCCTCAGGGCCTCTTAAAAGCTCCCCTCTTAATACCATAACCTTTGCAATACCTGAATTTTGGAGGGTACACATTCAAGTATTATGGTGATGGCATCATTATAATATTTAAACATTATAAATGTACAAGAACATAGTTATACATATGTTATGTATAGCTAAGTCAAGAAACATTGGAAGGAATTGACATTTAAAATAAGAAAAAATGTATGATGATGCAATTTGGGACATTTCTAATCAAGAAGTTAGGGCATTGCTAGTCGATGAAATTTTAGGTAGCATAAGAATAAAAAAGTATGAGATCTAAGATTTACTCAATTTTATATCCTACTTTTTGACATTCCTGAAACTACTTGGTCTGAAGCAATTTAATGTTGCTTGACATCACAATTAAGTTTTCAAACAGCAACCATAAAGTAACTGCATAATTTTTTTTCCGAAGTAGGAAAATGACAGAAGTTTTATTGAAAGTTTTAGTGATTATTCTAAAACCGTAGTAGAAATAAAGACTTCTGATAGCCACATGTATATTCGCTTCTAGGGTAAAAAATGTTATTCTTCCTCCCAATTCTATTTTCTCTTTCTCATCTGGGCTGATTGGCATTGTGAAGCTTGTCTCTTCGTTGACATTTCATTATACTTGACTACTTTCCTATCCCATGGAGTCCACATCTCATCTTTGGTTTTGTTTAAAGATATATTAAATAATAAAGCTGCATTACTGGGGCATTTTAGGACATTTTAGGAAAAAAATTGACTTGTCCCTGACCTCATTAAGTATTCAAAATTTCTGAGGGAAGTTGATTAATTATTCATAAGACAGTAAACATTGCTTCTTGGTTTGTTAAGTTAGGGACAGGTAATGTCTAAGGACTGTGCTGAATTAATGAGACTCTTTCTCCTCACCCCTGTCCTCCTGGGAAGAAATACAGTAGCTGTTTAGTGGTAGACAACTGAACTACTTAATTTAAAGCAGGAAAAGCAGAAAAGATCTAATATATTTAAAATCACAGGGGTGTGGAGAGAGTAAGAATGTAATTTCCTCAGTTGTAGTTTGGCCCTTCCTAATCATAGGACAATTGCCAGAGAATCCTTAATAGGCACTAGTGGCTTAGGACTCTGAATTTCACACACTTCACAAGACTGAGCCTGCCTTGGCACAGCAGAAAGTTAGGAGTAGGCATGTCTAAGCCAGCTTCCTGGTGGTTTTAATGACAATATCAGCTCTGATGATTTGAAAAGAAAATGACTCCTGAGATTGGAAGTATCAGCTGTAGTGGGGAAGGGCAAACACTGAAATTACAGCCGGTTGCCCACACGTCCTTTAGGAACCATTTCCTGTACCATGACTTACAGCAGGTAGAGAAGACTCTATTCAAACGGTGATGGCCACACTGGCAGTTATTTTACTTGTACGATCTCATGAAGTCATGGACCAAAGAAATATGGCCATGAGCAAGTCAGGGCTTTACGGTGGAGTGATTGAACTAGTCAATCAAAATGAATATTTAATGTGAGCTGGGCAGATCGTGTGTGTGTTGTATATTCCAGGATATGTTTTCTGAATAATCAAATGATTTAAATTCTTTTTTGACAGCAGTGACTTCAGGCATGCTTTAAGGAAGGTTCTTGTTTTCCAAAATGATTATTACTTGGCATCAGAAATTTGTCAGAAAAATTAGCAGCATTGTAGCCCTTTGAATTTTATTATGCATCTCCTTTGGTTATGCTTCCCTTAGATCTTAGCATTACCCACACTTCCCACCTTGACAAAGCAAAATGTCAAGCAATACCAGGTCCTTGGCTCCTACCTATTATTGTGAATAATCCTTGACACTGAATGGATATTTTTAAAATGACATATCTTTTATAATAATGTACAGGTTAGTGTTATATTTTGAAACAGAAACTTTAAATATGAAATGAATATAAAACTAATGAAAAAACTAAATGAATAATAGAACTTAACAATGGCAGCTTTAGAAGCAGTTTCTTACCAACAATAAAATATTTTAGACAGAATGTTAATTTATTAATCTCCAATGAGAATCAGTTGTCAAAACGATCAGATATTTGCTACAGTGACACAGGAAACTATGCAGTTAAGCAGATCATCAGTAGACTGTCAGTAAGTGCTGATAGCATGCTGCAAACATGCTCTCACTTGGTTCCTTGGCTTTCCCCTCATCTTCTGTATCATAGGGGCATGGCCTCCCACAGTCTGTGCTTTTCAGATTAAAGGACAGAAGGACAAAAAATAGGCACTATATGTTTAATCATCCATCTCTGGCTTAGGTGGCTTCTTTGGTGATGGCTGAATCTCCTGCCTGGTACCAGCTTCCATTAAGTGCCCTGACCCCAAGGCTCCAAAAATCTCCTTCTTCCTTTTGTCTCTCTAGCCCTGAGGTTGCTAATCTGTGGGTTTGCCTCCTAATTCCTACTTGACTTCTAAGCAATTCCAACAACTGTGCAACCAATTCCCTGCATTGAATTTCTTGCATTTTAAATAGCTTGTAGTGTTTTCTGTTTCTTGGTTCAACCTTGAACAATATGGTAGGCAGAGAATGAGATAAAGAGAAGTTGGTTGTATGATTCAAATATTTAATGCTTTTTGGCTTTCTCTAGTAAAAGCATAGAGCTTGGAAATTACCTGAAGTATGTTCGGAGTCATTCTGCTTAACTCAGGGGCAACCAGAAAACGTGAAAGCATTTAAAAATATTTGTGAAATGTCTTTTTCTCTCGCCTGCATTAAAAAACAAGACTGAATTTTGTTTACTCTCTTTGATACTTAAGATTCTAGTAGTGTTTTTCAGGGTATCTAGGACCAAGATATTGAAATAGAATCTGTAGATGGTTGTACCAAATATGGTTCATCTTTAGGAAGCAACTTTGAGGCAGTTTTTAGAAACCATCTGCTATAGTTCGAATATGGCTTGTTTGTCCTCGTCAAGTCTTATGTTGAAATTTGATCCCCAGTGTTGGAGGTGGGGATTAATGGAAGGTGTCAGGGTCATGGGTGTGAATCCATCTTGAATAGATTAATACCCTGGGTGGTATGTGTGACTTCTTGCTCTGTTAGTTCCCTTGAGAGTTGGTTGTTAAAAAGAGCTTGGCATTTCCGCCCCTCCCTTTTTTCCTCTCTCACCATGTGATCTTTGTATACACCTTCTGTATACACTTGAAGCTCCCCTTCACCTTCTGCCATAGGTGGACACAGCCTGAAGCCCTCAACAGGTGCGGATGTCCAGTTTTGAACTTTTCCAGCCTTCAAAATCATGAGCCAAATAAGCCTTTTTTACAATAAATTACCCAGCCTCAGATATTCCTTTAGAGCACTACAAAATGAACTAAGGCACCACCTCATCTCAGTTTTGTGTATTTCTATCTGTTTTCTTATGAAAATATATCTTAAAATGGTACTAAAAGCAAAATTACCGTGAATTTAGTTTAAAGATGTTATTTGCTTTTATTTGTGATTCTAGAATCAGGCAACGTCTCATTCTATTAAATAGAATGAGTGTTCCACTAGCTGAGCAGAAGGGGTTGGTTTTAGAGGCAGAAAAGGGCTAACAGAAGCAGAAGCAGGTGGTTAAAAGAGAGGGAACTTTCTTATGCCAGCTCAGGTACACTGGGCCCCTTCTGATTGGCTGCTGTGAATCTCCTGTTTTTTTGAAAACTGGTTTGTTTCCAAGTGCAATTTAATTACATGGCACTTAGCAGGCTTGACTCCATTCTGGTTTGTTCTCACCTGCTGGGGCCTAGTACAGGAATTTAGTCCAAAACAATAGCCTCCAGTGGATTTAATTTAACAAGGGTGATACATACCTAGTCTTTTGATATTTACAAATATTGTATTTAAGCACACTGAGTGTTTTATCTTAAAACAGAACACCAATACCAGGCCAGTAAGGTTTTTAGTAGCAAAATTTATTTTTGGATGGCCAAAATCTAGGTAATCTAAAAAGACAAGCTGTAGAAAATTTATTCAGTCATTCATTGTTTTTAAAATAAATATTTAATGATAACCTGCTATGAGCTAGGCATTGGATACACAATGGTAAACATGACAGATGGTGTTCATCCCAGTGAAGTTAAAATCTGGTGGAGAAGATGGACATCCATAGGCAATCACAATGGTGTACAGGAAGTTATAGGAATACACAGCAAGGGAATTTGGCCTGTGTCTTAATCCATTTTGTGCTGCTATAACAGAGTATCTGAGACTGGGTAATTTATAATGAACAGAAATTTATTTGGCTCATGATTCTAGAGGCTGAAAGTCCAAGTGCATGGCATTGGCATCTGGCAAGAGCCTTTGTGCCGAATCATCTCATGGTGAAAGGTGGAAGAACAAGAGGGTGAGGGTGAGCAAAGATGGAGCTTGCTGCCTCAAGCCTTTTATACTCAGCATTAATGCATTAATTAGGGTGGAGTTCTCATGGCCTAAACACCTCCCATTAGGCTCCACCTCCCAACACTGTTGCTTTGAGGATTAAGTTCCCAACATATGCTTTTTGGGGTACACATTCAAACCATAGAAACCTGGTAAAGAAGTTTAGAAAGATAATGAAGTGATCAGAAAATTGGCCCAGGTTATCAGACAAGCTCCATTCATCTATCTAATAAATTTTTTGAAATATGTCAAATTTATATTTCTATGTTTTTTTTCAAGTGAAAGATTTTATTGCATTGAGTCATAGAATCAGGAGAAAAATGACACTTAGTTCACCCAGTCCTTACTCCTGCCAATGTCATATTGCTCCCTTTAGAACCAAAGACCGAGTATTAAGCTGTCTGAAGTCAACCTCTTCTAATTAAAATGAAAATTATAAAGCAGATTATTTCAATAATTTATAATAATCCAAAATTTATATAGCACATATATTCAAGAAATTTAAAGCATTTCACATTTTTATTTCTCTCACTTAGAAACAAAAACTAAAGCCCCTGGCAAATCAAACTAATGTCCCCTGGGAACATTCATTAACTTAAATATTTATAGAGTAAATGAATATGTATGTGTAAGTGTTTCTGTGTGTTGAGAGAGAAGAAAATGGAACTGACACTGAGAACCTACTGTGTACCAGGCTTAGTGCTAGGTCCAGTGGACCCAAACACTAACGAGACCCTTCAATGAAGTCATGGGTTGTTAAGGGATGTGGCACACAAACAACTACCTCCCAGTGCAATAAAGTAAACACCAGGCTGAGAGAGCCTATGCTCTGGACCTGACACAGCTGGCAAGAGGCACAGCCATTTCTGTGCACAAACAAAACATGGCATCTTTTCACATAGAAAGGAGAACTGAAGCTATTGTAAACCCTATGGTTCCTGCCTCCTCTCTGACATCAAATTAGGATATGGACTCATTACCTTGCTTTATGGTAATAGCTTCAATCACAAATTAAAACAAGACTATATGTGGAAAGGCACATGACAGTCAAGTTTATTGCACTGGGAGCTCCAGACTTGAGAGCTCAGAATGGCATCGGCTGTGGCAATCCTGAACTGAGACCAGCAAGATCCTATTGACCCTGCTCTCTGATGCGGCTTCACTATTCAGGCTCCAAGCAGTTCCCTGGTCAGCACGGAGGCTGCACTGGTGGTGCTAGGGGCTTCCCACAGCTCAGGTCACACTGTCTGCGTGGGGAGCATGGGACCCTGGGGCTCTCTCCTTCATCACTTCCCCACGGGGAGGGGTCCCCCCCAGGTAACTTCTGATCTTGGTGAGTGTTACTCTCTGTCCCCGTCTCCTTCACTCTGAGTGTCTTCTGTCAGTTCTCTGATAATTTACAATGCTCTCTCCAAGCAGGTCCATCTGCAAGTGGGCATCTACTTGCAGTTGTTTTATCCTTTCCCAGAGAGTGGCATGAACAGGCTCCTTCTAGTCCACCATCTTGGCCCCCTCCATTCCATCCGATAATTTTGACTAACATTTATAAAGGTCTAAGAAAGATGATAAAAATGAATAAGACACAGTTGCCAGTAGGACTAAGAGTGTTAACAGAAACACAAAAGGATGAGCTGACAAAGCATGCACACCAAAACTTAGGTTACAAGTTAGGATTTATGCCACATTGATAAACTCCTGACTATTACGTATTAATGTTTTTCTCCTCTCAACTCCCTAAAGAGTTTTTATCTCTATTGTAGCATTTAGTATTGTTTGTTTTAAGAAATTTCTTTGAGAGCATTTTTATTCTACTAGTGGGAAAATTGAGCATCCGAGGGGTTAAAGGACTTGTTTAAAGTCAGTGTGCCTATAAGTGATAGAGTATTAACATTATGGCAGAGTGGTTGGGAGTCAGTGTGTGATCTCAGGTGTGTTCTCTAAATTCTTCTATGCTTCAGTTTCCTTATCTACACAAAGGGAGATATTAATAGCATGAGGGTTAAAAAATTCAGATTACTTGACACAGTGCCTGGCACAGACTACTTAATTAATGCTAGCTCTTATTAGCCATTAGACCCATGAAACATCATTGTACTAGTCAGGGTTCTTCAGAGAAACAGAACTAATAGGCGAAATATCTATCTATATATCTATATTTATATCTCTATCATCTATTTCTATCTATATCTAAATCTGTATCAGTCGTACTCCCCATAATGACCTTTTAGTCAATGACAGACCACATATATGATGGTGGTTGAAATATTCAACAGCTGAAATATTCCTGTCATCTGGTGATGTTGTAGCCATCATAACATCATAGTGCGACACATAATTCGCCTGTTTATGGTGATGCTGGCATGAACAAACCTACTGCATTGCCAGTCATATAAAATTGTACAGTAATGTCCTACATTTTCACATTCAATCACCACTCACTTGCTGACTCACCCAGAGTAACTTGCAAACTCTACTCACAGCAAGTGTCCTTTACAGGTGTACTGTTTTTTATCTTGTATGTCGTATTTTTTCCTGTGCCTTTTTAAAGTTTGGATAGATTTATATACACAAATAGCTAACATTGTGTTATAATTGCTTACAGTCCAGTAACATGCTGTACAGTTTTGCAGCGTTGGAGTAACAGGCTGTACCATATAGCCTAGGTGAGTAATAGGATATACCATCTAGGTTTGTGTAAGTACACTCCGTGATGTTTGCACAACAATAAAATTGTTTAACAATGCCTTTCTGAGAATGTATCCCATTGTTAAGAAATGCATGACTCTAAATCTACCTATATCTATATCTTATCTATATCATCTGTATCTATCTCATCTATCTGTCTATCTATTTAGATTTGATATGAGGAATTGGCTCATGTGATTATGGAGGTCCAGAAGCCTCATGATCTGCCATCTGTATGTTCAAGCTGGAGACCCAGGAGAGCTAGTGGTGTAATTCAGTTCGAGTCCAAAGGGCCAGAGAAGCCAGCAGTGTAAATCCCAGTCTGAGAGCAGGAGAAGATGAGATGAGATGTCTCAGCTCCAGCAGTGAAGCAGAAAACAAAAAGAGGCAAATTCCTCCTTCTTCTACCTTTTGTTCTATTCAAGACCTCAGGGATTGTGTGATGCCCGCCCATATTGGGAAGGGCAATCTCTTTTACTGACTTCACCAATTCAAATGCTAATCCATTCTGGAAACACTCTTACACACACACACACCCAGAAATAACGTTTATCTGGGTGTCCTAGTCAAGTTGACACATAAAATTAATTATCCTAGCCACCCAGTCTCTAAAGGCTCTGCCAATTCACTTCTTTTGATCACAAAGACAACACTGGGAAGAGGAAGAGTAGGCATGATCATTCTCACTTTAGAGAAAAAGAAAGAGAAGCAGAGACATTAGTGATTTTCCCTAAACACTGTATCAGGCGTGGAGACACAATGGAAGCAAGAATCTGATGTCTTTTACTTCAAGTCCATGGCCTTTCCCATGCAATCCAAGCTACTACTCATTGTAGGATAAACAATTATAAAAATATATCTATTACTGGACTGGATTTTAATAGTTCTTTACCCAATTCTCTCTCGTACTAGGCATCCTGTTCTTTGAAGCCGGAGACTAGGTTTTATTCATCTGTGTTGTTCTCATAATGCCTAGCACAGACACACGGACACATGGACATAGGTGTTCCATGAACACTTTTTGAAAGAAACTAAGAGGCAGACAGAAATAAGCATGATGGATAATGCAAGGAAGTTGCTCCAACAAAGTTCTGAAGCAAACAAATCTTTTCAATTTGCTATGGTATACTAATGGCTACTTAGAAGCTGAATTTTCTGTTTTGAGCAATATCCTCAATTCTGGGCAAATTGGTTTACCCCTAGAAGGTGCCAGAATCTCCTGTCAGCCTGAGGAAGTTGTTACTTTAAGGTTCTTCACTTTTTTAAAAAATCGGCTATTCTCTTTTGTGGGCCTATGTGCTCCTTAAGTTGAACCCAGAAATCTGGGAGGATGGAGTCTATGGCCTTGATATGAAATTTTCTTTGATGCTCATTGAGAAGCAGTCACTATATTATGCCGTGCTACTTCAAAGATTTTATTCTCTACTGCTGGAGCTACACAGCCATCCCATTTTTATGCCTCAAAGCTCTGCTCTCAGGTGGCAGGCAAGCACTTACAGCAAGGCCCCTGCATCTCTGTGGGAGTGGGATGTCGATGTTTCCAAAGGCCGAAGCTTCATCTTTCTTCCCTCCCCTTGCTCTTGAGGGCTGAATGGGCTTGGGCACGCTGAGTGCTCCTTTGCTCTGTTCAGCCACAGTGAGATTGCTAATCAAATGCAGGGCAAACCAGGAAATGGTTTTCCTGGAAACAGAGAAAAAGATTTTCTTTAGCCAGTAGTGCAGAAATCATGAACTTCCAGCACTGTGGTGGTTACACAGCCCATTTTCGTTCTGATGTAAATAACATTCAACTCTGGAATGCTTTGTCAGAGTCATTTGTGAAAAGCCAGCAGAAGTAACATCTGCATGAATATGCCACAGGGCCCTTATCCTGAAGCTTAGAATGACATCTGCAAGAGGTCTTATATGATGGTAATTTTACATCTCAATCATATGCCATTAAATTATAATGGATAGCTGGTAAAAGATCCTCCAGATTTCCTCTAAACTGAGAGGGGGGAAGAGGAGAGGAGAGGAGAGGAGAGGGAGAAGAGAGGAGAGGGAGAGGGGAGGAGAGAGAAAGGGGAGGAGAGAGAGAGGGAGGGAGAGAGAGAGGCAGAGAGAGGAGAGAGAGAGAGAGAGAGAGAGAGATCAAATTCATAGGTATATGTGCACCTGAGTGTTTGTATAGGAGTTAGTCTGTCCTTGAAAAGTGCAAGTAGCATGTTGATTGTATGTGTGAGAATATACCACATTTTAACTCCCTGGAGAAGCAAAGCAGTTTGTAATGGGTGATATTATCCCTCCTCCCCTGAGTAATAAAAATCTTTCCTATGAGTTTTACCCAGATTGTAACAAGATATAGTAACTATGAAAAATTTCACCTTTACAAACAAAATCTAAAGAAAATGAGTTTCATTATTAGGTGCAATAGATTGTAATAAATGAAGAGACTATTTAACTGGTATGAAAATAGTGGTGTTTGCTGTGTGTTAGAGAGATAAGAGAAGTCTGTTTCCTTTGAGATGTTTAATTCCATTTGATAAATTATATGGCCTAGTAGAAAGAGCATTTGCATATTGACAACCTTGCTAATGCCTACTTCACTTAGCTGTCATGCATAATCACATGTATGAATGACTTCTTTGAATAGACCTATTTCTGAGAACATAATTATAGTATGTTATATTTGTGGTAATTACCATGTTCTTTGAGAGCATCTTACATAGCATATCCTTTGACTTGTTTAGTTTTAAGGCCTTTTTGTTAATGCTTTTACTTAGAAAGTGATTAAACTAGGGCTTTTGTCCAAATGCAAATAGGGCTTATGGTTGATAAAAATTACTAAATCTGACCATGCAGTGCTGCAGCCTATAGACAGTGTGATGGTTGATTGTGGGTGCTGGCTTGACAGGATTAATGGATGCGCAGATAGCTGGTAAAGCATTATTCATTCCCAATGCTTCAGTAGGCACCGAGCCCACCCCTCTTCTGTTGAAAGGAAAACCCAGATGGTTTTGCTTTTGATTAGACTAATTGGGCTGCCCCAGGTGTATCCCTGAGGGTATTTCCAGAGGAGATTGGTGTGTAAATTAAGGATGGGTTGAGTGGGGAAGACCTATGCTCAATGTCAGTGGATACCATCCAATCAGCGGGGGGCCCAGATAGAACAAAAAGGCAGAGTAAAGGCAAATTTGTCCTCTCTCACTTCTGGAGCTGGGACACCTTTCTTCTCCTGCCCTTGGGCATCAGAACGCGAAGTTCTCTTGCCTTTGGACTCCTGGACTTATACCAGCAGCCCCCGGGTTCCCAGGCCTTCAACCTTGTACTGAAAGTTCACTATTGCCTTCCTTGGTTCTGAGGGCTTTGAGTTGGCCTGAGCCCCCCCACCAGCTTCCCTGGTTCTCCAGCTTGCAGACGGCTTATCATAGGACTTCCCAGCCACCAATTCCCCTAATAGATCCCTTCTCATTTCTCTCTATCTCTATATATATCCTATCAGTGCTATCTCTCTGGATGAACCCTGACTAAAACAGATGGCAATCCTATCTTTGTCACCTTGTCTTCTTTCTTCCCTTCTTTATTTTCTTTCAAATACACTGATGACTGTGGATCACTTACTGTGAGGAAGTTCATGGATTCTATAGAAAAACAAACCCCAAATTATTTGAGAACAAGAAACAGGGTGATGACTCCTTTCTAAAATCTCTGAGTATTTTCATTTCAGTTTTTGCCTCTTGCTGCAGCTTGAGCTCAGAAGCTCACAATCATGGGCTACAGAGCTGGTGAAGAACAATGCGAGGATGTCAGAGGCTCCCTCTTCCCCTCTTCTTAGGAGATGGAAGAGCCTAATAAAGAGGAGTGAAGAATTAAAGACATGACTGTAATAACAGCATCCAAATGTTCGGGAGCATTTTGTTTGGGGTTCTTTTGAGAAACTCTTGCTTTTTCACCCCCCACCCTCTTCCGTGTTTGGTATCTTTCTGGTTCTGGCTTTCTGGCTTGGTTCAAAGAGATTGTCTGTCTGTGAATCTCAGACACCTTCAGCCTTCACAAATATCTCCTCTCATCTGCCTCATTGTTTTCTCCATTCCAGGTTGATTAATTTTTGCCACCTGGTTCTTGTCTCTGGCACCACGTGTCACTCATCTTTAGCTGCTCATGCTTGAACACATTTTGCTGGTATAATGGAATGGAAAGACCATGAACTTTGGGATTTAAAATCCTAGAAACCAAAGACTGGCTGTATGACCTGGGATGATTCCTGGGGGCCTCAGTTTCATTTTCATTAACTATGAAAAGAGGATATTAATACTTTCCTATTAGAGTACAAGTGAAGGATTAAAGAGTTAATAGTCTGCGAAGTGCTTACTTATCACAGTGGCTGACACCTAGTCCTTGCTCAGTGCCTATTACCTTCACTACCATCTCCTGACTCCCACTCAGAGACACCCATGCTTCATCCTGCAATGGCCAAGACCACTGGCTTTCTGGGAAGTGGAGGCCCATTCCTGGCTGTTTAGACTCTCTCCCTCCCCTTTCCCTGACCAATACGAGCTTATGGATCTTGACTTTGTGAGAAGGATGACCAGTGATGCAGCCTTCCATGTACATCCTTCACACACTCCTCTCCTGCTACACTTCTTTCCCACACCTGTCTGCTGTTACTCGTTAACTACCCATTAACAGTTATCAGTTATATGTCCATCCTGCCTGCTGTCCTCAGTCCTGGCAGAACTCTAAAGAAGGAAAGAAAATAATCAATAAAGATATTAATATAATCTGAGTTTGCTTGGGACTTGCTAAAATAATGTAAATCTTCAAAAATCATCTTAAGTTTAACAACAACAACATTGTTACAGTATTATGCCTTACATATTCTCTTTCCCTACTTGCAGAATTCTTGTTAATGATGCTTTATTTTCTTGTTTTACCAAACCAGTAAGTTAGTGGTTTCCAGTTTCTCTAATTCTTTGCAGTACCCTTTACTGAAACCTGATGATTTTTCTTCTATGGCCTTGCTTTCACCAACTTTGTCATAAACTGTAATTTAGAATCTAGTTCTGTCATAAATAGATAATTTTGACATTTTCCTAGTCAATGACTCAGTGATTATCATCAAAGAATGGCCATGGCCAATCTCCCTGCCAGCAATATTTCTGTTCCTTTGGCCCTTTATCTTTTATCTTCTGTGGCTCCAGCTTTGACGATTCCAAGAAACACAGAGGCTCAGGGTGTTGGAAACAAGCTTAACATCCTTTAATAATCAGCACAACATCTCTACTGAATGATCACCTGGTCCAGCTTGAATAACACCAATTATGGTATGAACACTGCATCTCTAGGTGTCAACCCATGCCACATTTAGACAGCTTTAATTATTAGAAAGCTATCTTTTCCCTTAACTCCCGACTTGATCTTAATATTGCTTCTTAGAGTTAGATGGAGCAAACTTGGCTTCCATTTCTATTAATAAGTCACTTATACTTTTCAAAGGCAGCTATGTTTTATCCCTATGCCCACTCTTCAACCCCCAACATTTTATTTATCAGTATTTACATTTACTCTAGTCATCTGTAAAACCAATATTTGTTAACACACAGAGTTATTACATTTACCATAAAGTTAGGAACTTGTTTTTATTCATGGTTATGCCAAAGAAATGATAGTCAACAAAATAATCTACATTAGACTTCATATGTTGGAAGGAAACAACCACAAAAAGAAACTTGTGTTTTAAGAAATCCTATGGAACAGAATGTCTATATGAAATGATAACTTTGCATATCAATCTGTCGAGTTAAACATGCAACGTTTACATTGGGAATTGCCAAGTATATATATGGATGTGGGGATGAGTGGTATGGTTTTTGAAATTACTGATATGCTTTGCCTTTTAGAGTCCATGACCCTTTCCCTAGCTAATCTGAGATAGCCATCTGCCTGAGGGAGGAGAATTTATTATAAAGAATGATAATGAGAAAGAGAGAATGATACATGACTGCTGACATGAAACACAAAATTAAGGCAAAATAAAAGCTATAAACCAGATTATGATCTTGAAAGATGATTTTGTAAATTCCTCTCCCCCAACCCCCATAACATATCAGGTATTAAACCTGAAGGATCCTGTAACAGGGAAGTTACCCTTCCATCCTTGACAGCAGAGCCCTGTGCCTGGCAGAGAGAGAGCGTAGAAGTATTGTGTGCCTGTGCTTTTCCTCTCTGGGCTGAGGAATGTTGTGAGAGAGGTAAAGGGAGGAGGCTCTGCAAAGAGAGAACCTCCCAGACTTTTCCTGTACCAAACACACCTTCATTGTGCAGTGCTGATACGGAGCCAGAGGATCCCAGTGTTAGCTTTCCTAAGCCGCCCTCAGTTTCCAAGGAGTTGGGTGCTGAGCCTTGGACTCTGCCTTGGGTTCTGCTGGGATGTGGGGAGGTCTTTCCAGTAGACTAGTAGGGTTCTGGGGACACTGGGCATATAAGTGAGATCAAATTGGCCAGGAAGTGAATTGGGCCAAGTTTGGAGCAAGAAAGAGAGCAACCATGGTCTCTATTGACTCCAGCCATGAATGCGGCTGCCAAATGAACAAGACAATGTCACCTAGGAGACCAGAACACCATGCTCATGGTCACTGTGTCGACCCATTTCACACCCTTCTCCTCTACCCACCCATACACCCAACTGGCCTTTTTCAGAGATGAGGAGGGAGAGGCAGAAGAAATCTGAGAGACTGAGATTCCTTCCCCGGCAAGAGAGACTGAGCATTGCCTGAATGAATTTAAGTTCTCAAATCAGACTTGGTTTAAATTGGGTTAGACGCTCATTTAAAAATTTTCCTTCTTACCAGAGGATGAGGGCTCATGAGAAAAGCATAAACAAACAAACAAACAAACAAAAAGTAGCATTCTCTCTGCACATCCAAGTTGCGTGAGCTTTTGACCTTCCTTTTCCCCCAAAGACCTCTAATCATATTTGAAAGGGAGAGAGAAATTGTCACTGTGATTTGTCACCTGAAGTTTACTGATGCATGAAGTTAATCTCGACTTTCTATTCATGTGACAGTTTATTTGCACACAGTGTGCTACATTAATTTTTCAGCACAGTTTTTATGTATTTTTATTAAAGTATACTTTTCTTTTGACATTTTAAAAGCCCTGTTGGTATTGCAGTAGCAATGCACGCACGCATTGGTTTGATTCACGTCTGCTTGTTGCCTTACTGTTTGTGTTTGTCTTCAGTGAGAGCAGGACAGAAAGTCCTGGTTTTCCTTTGCTGTTCATTCAATATTAATCTAGGTTTTTACATATTCCCAGGGTGAATTATTCTTTATCCTTATATGCCACAGAGCTAAGCGAACTGGCAACTTCCGTGATTTCAGGGAAAATAATTTTTAGTACATATTTTACTACGGATGGCAGAGTTGAGGTTACCAAACTGTTTTTTTTTTTTTTTATGACACTGGTTTCATATGCTCATTACTTTTAGAAAAACTAAGATTGGTTGAGATTTATAAATTTTTTCCGAGATATTGTTTACCATTGGAGTTACAATAAATTATATCATTTATAGTTATATTGTTTGTTTATTTCTGTTTTGGAAGGCAAAGAGATTACGTTATGAGGTCAAAAACCGTTATGGAGGGTTTCTGGATTTTTTTTTTTAATTAAGAAAAGGGCAAAATATTTGTTGAGCTTCTACTTCCTAGTAGGCAATTGGCCTATTAAAACGTCTCAAGCAGTAGTGCTGTCCCATGGAAGTCCCAGTTAATGGAGCCTGTGTTGAATGAATGAGTCGATGCATGGTGTCATTTTAGCAAGGGGCTCCTGAAGACACTGACTGAACTTACAGGAATGTCTCTAAGGCAGGGTATTCTGAAATGGACGATGGGCTGGGGCGAAACAGGTTGGGAGGGCAGGCTTATCAGTGCCTCTTAAACCATAGGTGACTGACTATTCTATCTCCATGCATGGCCAAAGCAGTAGTGAAGAAAAAATAGAACCACAGAAAAATGAAGCACTGGAACCAGTTAAGTCCTGGTATAGCCACCTCCTGGCACTTGTGTGCCCTTGGGTATATTACATAGTCTTCCAGAGCCTGAGTTTTACTCATCTATAAATTGGGGATAACAAGGGAATGTGACCTGCCTGTCTCACAGAGTTTTGTAAAGATGAATGAGGTTGTGTATGAGAAAATCTTTTGTACACTATAAAGCATGCTAAGTGTTTGTTATTATAACATTTTACTTTCCTTTGCATAGCTTGGCCAGAGAGGAGGAGGAGTGGTGGTAGGGGTCCTTGCCCAGGAGAATGGTACTGTTTCTAGACCCCATCTCTGCCAGCCAAGTATCTCATGGTACTTTCCTTAACTGCTTCCTCACCAGACACTGTGTCTGTACAGCACCCTCCTTCTTTCTCTTTGACTTACTGGTGTTCTGGTATGTAGCAAAGCATTTAGTCTGCATGGAGTAAGTTAGGTGGGAACTGAGCAGATTTTCAGGATATGGGGGCAGTGCTGCTGGTAGTGGTCTTCTGAGTAAGTACTGGCTGTTATGAGAGGGAAGTCCCAACAGAAGACCAATGAGAAGAATGGTTATTTACATTCACAATCACCTGAGTAGAGGCTGCACACACAGATCAACTTTTCTTGTACAACTTCTGGTTGTTTGAATATGTCCTTCCAACTAGCCCTTTACTTTAGTAACTCCTTTGTCCCCTCAAGCCTCTCCAGTGACTTTGTTTCCATTACCTCTTTTCCCATTACTTTCCTCCAAACCCCTTCCAGTCTGAGAACATTTTGGAGACTCAAAGATAAGTCTCACTTTCTCTATTCTTTATTTTTTCAAAAATTGGCCTAGGTCTCAAGTTCTCTCCATTGTCCTTTTGGAAGTCAAAGCTAAGAAAACTCATTGAGGCTTTTTGCTTTGTCATGGTTCTCTTCTGAGACAATCATGCAGAAGTAGCCTAGCTGCTTTAAAGTGGGTGGGGTGTGGGGGGAGTTCAAAGCTCAAATGGGGAATTACACTTGAGAAAATACGATAATATTAAAAAATGACAATGTCATTGCCATGCACATATTTAGAATTGTTTACTGTGGCAGAATAAATTCATGTTAAGCCACTATCCTAAGTAAGAGAGCTTTATATCATGTATCTCAGGGGTAGGATCCATCCTATTCATTTAACCAATTTTTGAGATCTAGACTTAAGCAGAAGCTGCAAAAAAAAATTGTGCCCAAAGAGAAACCATAAACTTAGTGTAAAGATGCTTATTTTCAGGTTAAGGAATCTAAAAAATTTTGTTTCAAATTTTTATAATACAGCATATCTTCCCAGGCCATTCTGGGTCCAATCAGCCATGGTGTATGATGTAGGGCAGAGACACTTCTTATTTATTGACTTCCGTGGTACTGCGACACTTGTAGTCCAGCTTTGACTCTCTTGCTTGATATGGTTCCCTGTTTTGGTTCTAGCAAAATTCATTTTAAAACAATTTAAAATTCATTTTAAAACATCCTAAAAATGAAACCAGTTCTCTAAAAATTTACATTGCTATTTGATTTGCAGAACTAATTTAACATCTTGAATTTGAATTCAGTCTCTGTTTCCCCATGTTGTGTTAGCATTCATTCTTCTCATTATCAATTTCACACCACAGAGGAGCGTGGGGCTGAGAATAAGAGGAGAACAGAGATAATTAAAGCAAATTTCTCAACTATATTTAGAAATTAGGGCAAAATATGTATGAATAAAAAAACAGGACACTGAATATTTAATGCTGGAAACGCAGCCTTTTTCAGTTCAGTGACTCCTACCCGTGTTAGTACTGAGAAATATTGAAGGATAAATGTTTAATGAATAGCTTTAAAAATATTCCTAATCTATTTTATTATAAGTTTTATTTTCTGTAAAATGAGGTTAAATATATATCAATCTTGCAGAGACTTGAGGATCACAATGTTTTTAAAACTGGAACATTCTTACACATAACCATTATTGCCTCCCTCGTCTGTCACCCCCATTGTCCTGCTTGTACTTGAAGTTTATTAATGTATCCTGCCCTCAGTCAATCAGAGGAGTCTTAGTTCTGATGCTCTTCAAACCGCTCCCAACTTACCTTTTCTAGGAAGTCTTTTCTAGAACATAAAGTTGCCTACGTTTTCATAATCTGGTTTTCCATTGGAGTTTCTTTCTTTCTTTCTTTTATTTTTTTTCTGTCTAGCTACATGCTGTAGTAAAAGCCTGGTCTGTTGTCAGAATTACTTGTAAAATTCATCACATTTGTATAGTCCCAAATTTGGGAAGTATTTTAGGGTCATTTAGTCAACAAAAATTTCTTGTATATTTTAAAATAACTAAAAGTATGGAATTGGAATCTCCCTAACACAAAGAAGTGATAAACACTTGAGATGATGGATACTCCAGTTACCTTGATTTGATCACTATTCCTTGTATGCTTGTATCAAAATATCACATGGACCTTAGAAATATGTACTATTACGTATCCATAATATTTAAAAATAAAATATTAAAAAATATTCATTAGATTCTTGATCCTGATATTTTATCAGAAAACTCTTGGAAAAAAGACTACATTTTATGTAGGTGTAATGTGGTAAGAGCCATTGTCTGTAGGATGAGGCTGATTTGTGCCCAGGCAGGAAAAGTAGAGATTTGGATATGAGATTTGACTATAGTCTCACTGTGTAGTCTCCAGAAAGTCACGTACTTCTTCTCATTTCCTTTACCACAAACTCATGAATAATGAGTTGTGCTACGACATTATGATGGCTCCAATGTCACTATGCAACAAGAACTTTTTATAATCTTATGGGGCCACTATCATATATGTAGTCCATCATTGAATAAAACATCATTATGGGGTGCATGACTCTACTTTAACTAGAGAAAGAGTTTGATCCATTTTCATTTAATGTAATCACTGACATATTTGGATTCACATCAAAAATTATATTTTATACTTTATGTACCACATTTCTTGTGTTTTTGTTACCCCATTTCTTCCCTCTTTTAAATTGATTTTCTTTGACTAATTTCTCTTCCCTGCCTACGTATATACTAGTTTGAAATTATGCACTCTATTTCATTCTGTTTGAGTGACTTCCCTAGAAATTGTAACATTAATATTTAATCAACATTTACCTCCTTCATAACAATGCCAGGACTCTTAGACCACTTTTAACTCCATCACCTTCATTTCAACTTATGTACACTGTTATTCAGGATTTTAATTCCATCTTTCTATAAAAAGCCACAACACTTTTCCTTGCTTAATTGAAAAGTATTCTTATTATTCTATGTTGATGTTTGTTTGAGTTTAATCTAATAGATTAACATTTTTTTGTTCACTATTTCTTATTCATTCTTTATGGCATTATTTTTCTTCCTGAAGACTATTCTATAGACTTAGGAATTCTGTTAAAGGTTTATGTGTTTCATACTTTTTTGGTTTTTGGTTTTCTAAATATGTCTTTATTTTACCCTTATTATTGAAAGATAGTTTTGTTGTCTGTACAATTCTGGTTAAGTTATTTTATATTTTCCTCATTGTCTTTTGGCTTATATTTTGGATGAGAAGTCAGCTTTTAATGCTTTGTAGGAATTTCTCTTTTCTGTATGATTACTTTAAATATCTTTTCCTTGTCTTTGGTATTTGGTCCTACAAAAGTCTAGGTGTGGACTTCTTTTCATTTGTCCTATTTATGATTCCTATGGGTTCTAGTCTCTTAGGATTGATTTCTTTGATCATTTCTAGAAAATTTGTAGCTATTACTTCTTTTATTATTACCTCTCTACTATTATTTCTATCTTGAAATATGATTAGATATAAATTGGGCCTTCTCTATCTTCTGCTTTAATGTCTCTGTCATATTTTCTTTCTCTTTGTATTTGTGTACTATGTTCTGAGCAATTTTCCCCCTTTTTAAAAGTATATTTTATTATGTATATTAAAGATATACAATATGATGTTATGAGACACATATAGAAAGTAAAATGGTTACTATATATATTTTGAGCAATTTCTCCAGAAATATTTTCTAATTCAGAAATTCTGCCTCTAGCTTCTAAACTACTACTTAACTGATCAATTGGACTTTTAATTTCAATTGTATTTTTATTTTTAAATCCTCTAGTTGGTTCTTTTTTAAATTGCTTGATCAATTCAAATAGTAACTTTCTTAAACTGTCAATCCCCCTTTTCATTTCTGTAACTATATTAAATATGCTTAATTTATTAATATGTTCTATATCTGATATGGCCAGTAAGTACAATCTTTGGGTCTGATTCTGCAGTTTGCTATTCCTCCAGGGTCTTGTTCATAGTGGTTGTATGTATGTGTGTGTGTGATTGTTAAGTTTTGGTTGTAAGCCTATATTCCCTTGAATTTTATAATGTGGGAATTCTTTATGACTCACAGTTAAAGATAGATTTCTCCTCAAGAGATGGAGCTTCTTGTTTCTTATAGGTTTTAAAGGGATACAACAATCTAGGATCACTTCTAAGTTATTTTTAGGTTGCAGTTTTTTGGGCCATACATGAAATGTGATTGTAGTATTATAGTTAAAGATTTTCAAGGGAGAATCATTTTTCTCTTTCTCTCCTTATCATTAGATCTATGATCAAGGACAACATAGACACATCTCTGTAGGGTGGGTTATTTCTGGTTCATGCACTGACATGTCACCCTGCAATCTTAACTTAATGTGGGGTCTCACATCTGTCCCCAAGCCATTACTCCTGTCTGCTGTCCTCATGTTGCTGTTAAAATTCAGGCTCTAGGCAAGCAAGAATTATCAGATGTTGCCAGGGCAAATGTTGTTTCCAGGGCTAGCTTATCCCTGTAGAATTGCTTTCTCATTTCTGGACTGAAATTGTTTTTCTTGACTGCTAGCTCAACTTTACTTTTAAGATTTTAAAAATCCTTGTTATCCAGCATTGTTGGTGTTCTGTACTGTTGTTTCTCTGTACCTTTAGTATGTATTGCTGGAAATGGAATTCCCATAGGGATGTCTGTAGTATAAAGTTCGAGTGGAGACTGACAAAGACTCAGAGAATATATATTAGTGCTGCTTTGAATTGCAAAGTGCCATAACAATGAGGCCAGAAGAACATGTTTTTTGTTATTCTTTGTCTTCACTTTACTCAGAATTTGACCATTTCATATACATAAATCTCCGTATTGTCTTCTAGATGAAACTCAAATTTATTTCTACAATTTTCAGATGTGTGTATATAGTTGTGTTAATATTGCTTAGCCCAACAAATAAATTACATATAGAATCTTTCTGTGTGTGAGTGTTTGTTTGAGGTTATTTACTACTTTTGGAATATATTTATTTTTAGTCATGAAACATTTCTAAATTTTGCCTGAAGGAGCCTTTGCCTACCTCTGAATGTTTTGCATTGCTGTCCTCTGCTTGAAATGTTTTCTGTGTTAATATTCACATAATTCACTTTCTTACATACATTTTGCTCAAATGTCACCATCCCAGGAAGTCCTTCCTTGGTCATTGTTTTTAAAATTGCAATGACTTTTTCAACTCTTCCCCTACTTTATTTTTTTCCTTAGCATGTATAAACATCTAACATATTATATAATTTATATTCTGATTTCCCCACTGGAATGAAAACTCTGTGAGGGCTAATAATTTTATAAAACAGTGTTCAGCACATAATAGGTACTCAACAGACATTTGTTGTAAGAATTAAATGAATGTGACCATATTTCATTTCTCTGAAGACACAGGGCCCAGTATTGCCTATAGGTCTACACTGTAAGGTCTCAACTCAAAATAGGCATCCCTTACTTTAAAGGTATACGTTAGAATCTTAAACTCAAATTCATTTCCACGGCCATTAGTTTGAGCCTTCTATAATTACATTTTCCATTTTATTCAGATGTTCAATGTGCTTTTTAAAGGTTTCTTTTGGCCATATTGCATATACATTCCTCTTTTTGTCCACAAATAGCACCAAACTATTTGGGAACTTAGTGATCTTTCCTTTCACTTTCAAAAAAATGTGGGGTTGAATGATACAAGTGTTGCTTCCTTGATGTGGTGAAGAGAAGAGTCACCAACTGGTGTTATCTAAAATCACTGTGAGTCAGAAAACTGATTCACGATGACATTAGCTATGTGGTATCATCTCAAAGATGAAGTCAGAATGATAGAACGTCGCAAAGGCCAATAAAGTATTGGATAGAAGAGATCAACGACTACTTCATAAATTGTACAGAGCTTGAGGCATGAGCACCCTGTCACTGAGACCTTGCAGACTGGAAACCAGTCAAATCTAGAGACAGATCAGAGTATTAAATACTTGACACAGTGCAAAGAGCATTGATTTAGTATGAAACAGGCTTGGATTGAATCCTGCCTCAGCACTTGCTAGCTGTTCACTCTTAGGCACATTTCCCAGGAAATAGTCGGGTTTCTTTGATTTCAAAGAAACCCAATAGTGCTATTGTTTTCTCTGCCTGCTCTTGCTCCCCAGAGAGTCCCTGGCCTTCTCAGTCCTGTAATGCTAACTCCACAGACCGTTCAGCTTGGCCCCTTTTGCCGGTTTGATTGTGGTCAAGTTTGGCACCTGCAGGAGATCAGGAAGTGATTGGAGAGGAGCGTCTAGGGTCTTTCCTCCCCGTTCCTTCCCCGTTTCAGTACTCATGTTGGCCCATCCAGCATCTCCCCAGGAGCATATACCTGCGAGCACAGCCCTCCTTTGCTGTTCCAGTTCTCACGGGCCTATGGTAACACTTTTCCTCTCCTTGGCCCTTTAGCCAGAGGAATGGTTAGACCTTCCTACCGTTCCTAGCATTTGGGAAACTGTATCTCTGTAAACATCACCCTCATTAAAGTTTTTTCTGAATGTATGGGCAAATTCTATTTTCTTCCAGGACCCTTTCATAGCAATTCAAATAAGTTTAGTGAAAAATGATTCCATTGCTCTTACAACTTGGATCCAGGAGAGTGATACATCCATGCTTAGGATTGGTTAGACCAGGTTCAAATAATGTTACTAGGGCTTTATCTTTCTCAGTATTGATGTTTTCTGCTTGACTTTATTCCCTGGAAAGAGGTTTGTGGCACACAGTAGGCAAGATGACCACCAGGAGCTTCAGATGCTAATCCTATTTTCTTACCAAGTCAGAAAGGGAATTTTCCTCCCAAAGTTCATATAGAAATTCATAAAGAGATGACCTAAAGGTTCAACTTTGCGTGTGTCCACTCCTATGGCCAGGGGAAATCAGGAAGCTCTCCTGAAATGCCAATAAATGGGGATGTGTATTCACTAAAAAATGTGATGCTGGTGGATAAAAACAGTATGCTTACAACATCTAGTTTGGGTGGATTAAATGGCATAATGCAGATTCTTGGCGTTTGATTTGCTTTCAATAAGCAGTTGGCGTTTGATTTGCTTTCAATAAGCAGTAGCCGTTATTATTTGAGCTATGTTAACTGTGCAACCTTTCTTCAATCACTGACTCACAGTCTTATTTCTATAATCCCATATTATTATTGTACATTATCTAAGCTTAGTGTCCATTTTTAGTGAAGAAATAGTGGGAATATGTGATAATTTTCAGCTTCAAAATATTGAACAATATAATTGCCTATTATTTTATGGTTTGAAAATCCTTTTACATATATTGTCATTTAAAATATAACAACAGCCTGGTGAGCTAGGCATGATTACCACCACTATTTTACATAGAAAGCAATTCGGATTTAGAGAAATTAAATATCTTGTCCAATATTGCACAGTTGGTACGTAGCAAACTCAGGACTCAAGGTGAGTTCTTTCGTCTTAAATCTTGTGTTCTTTCTAGGCTACTATGTAATTATGGGCTTACTAATAGACAGTATTACATTTTCCAAGGAAGCAAGGGTTCTAATAGAATATTCTGAAATTGAATGTCTAAATTTTAGATATTTTTATGTCATGAAATATTTTATAAATCAGAAAACATTTTAAAGTGTGAGGAACTATGTCATTATAAAGAATTTTGAATTTGATGATGGGGATGTTTTAGACAAATATTATGAAATGGCCATGCTAGTAAGTAGGAAGGCAGAGAAGATCAATTTCACTTTTCCATTTTGTTAGTCTGCAGTAGAGATACTGAATAAGGACAGAAGCTCCCACTTTTAGGTATTTTATGAAAATCACACTTTACAACTATTATTCTTTTTCAGGCTGTGAGTTTCATGCCATTGTATGTGTTTAGAAAGCGATTGGAAAACCATTTTTTTATCATTATGCAAGAATGTGTTTGTGTTGGTTAGGAAGAGTGACAAGATCTGTAGTTTCCAAACTGGGGCTCTTAATGGTACACATTCTTGGGCCCTGTCTTGGAATCAGGGGATCACTGAATTCTAATGTGTGAGTTGTTTTTAAGAATTCTTTTAATTTTAAGTCAATGGTTAGAATTAACCATATAATAAAGCATATTTATATAACTATTAAATTTTTTGATCTACTGAGTAAACGCAGAGAACCCAGGTCTGATTTTTTTATATCGAGCAAGCTAATATCATAATGTCACAATATTATTCTGACAACCAGATTTTTACAAAAAATGCTTCATTCTTTCAGCTACTGTTTCACTGTATAAAAACCACCTATCACTTTAAGACTTAGTGCTTTATTTAATTTTGATATGTCCTAGGGCAATTAGGACACTATCAAGCACTCATCTGGACTCCAGGATTTCTTAAATTACCTGCCTGTAAATCTCAATGTGCAGTTGCCTTCAGTTCCCATGGCAACCTACTTGATGTCAATATGTGTATGAACATATCCAGGTCACTTGGAAATCAAAAGATATGCCTAAACATGCAATAGTAAAGAAAAAAAATGTAAAGTAGATGTTCGAGCATTATTATTTATTTATTGTTGGGTTTATAGAATATAAAGGAAAAAATTGATTGACAACAGGATTTAAGATGTGTGCTGAGGTCTGAGCTCAGGTTTACAAGCCTGGAATGGGAAAGTAGGTTTTTCATCTTTGAGATGACTAATAGTTGAGTCGGCTGCTACTGGAATAAGGAAAGCTCTAGTTCTCTATGACATGTTAAGTTTGTCAGACTCTTTGTGATGCACCGTGTTCAACAGACCAAATGCAGAGGCATTAATAGCAGGCTGGGGCTCTGCTAGCCAAGGTCACAGGGGGTAAGGTCTTTATTTCTCTTGTAGAACTTGATAGTGGGGTATTCTACTTGGTATATGTGTTGCCAGGGGGCACACATAGCTAGAGCTGCAGTCACTGTAAGTACCAAGAAGCAAGGCACATTGAGACTACATCTTTGCATACACAAATTCTTTTTTTTCATGTCTCTACAGTGTTTTTTTAAATTGAGGGATAATTTGCATACAGTGAAATGCACATATTATAAATACAGCACAATAATTTTTGACAAATTCACCCACCTATGAACACATCATCCTAAACAAGACCTAAAACATTTTTGTCATTCCAGAAAATTCACTCATGCCCATTTCCAATCAATGTCCTCCTCCTCTCAGAGGCAAACCCTATTTCTATTTTTATCACCATAGATTAGTTTTGCCTCTTCTAGAATTTATAAATAAAATACTAGTGTTCATTATTTGAATAGGGTTTCTTTATCTCAGCATAAATTTGTTATTGTTATTATTATAGGTGCATAATAGTTATACATCTTTATAAGGTATAGGTGATGCTTTGATCAAATGTGAATTAATCAAATCAGGGTAATTGGGGTATCCATCACCTCATGCATTTATCATTTCTTTGTGGTAGGAATATTCCAATTCCACTCTTATAGTTATTTAAAAGTATTCCTTAATTTATCATTGATTATAGTCACTTTGTTGTGCTATCAAATATTGTTCATTCTCTCTAACGACTTAACTATATTTTTGTACCCATTGACCATCCCCACTTTATCCTCCCCTCCCTGCTACCCTTCCTAGCCTCTGGTAACCATCATTCTACTCTCTCTCTATGAGATCAATTGTTTCTAATATTTAGCTCCCACATATGAACACTGGCATAAAGTTTTGAGATTCATCTACATTGTTCTGTGTATGAGCAGTCTGTCCCATTTTATTGCTGAGTAGTATTTCACTGTATGAACATACCAAAACTTATTTTTTCTTCTATTGAAGGACATTTGGATTGTTTCCAGTTTTGGGCTAATAGTAACAAAGTTGCTAAGGAGTATCTGTGTACTAGTATTTGTGTGGAAATGTGCTTTAATTGGGGTAAAGAAAGTGCCCAAATGAAATTACCAGGTCTTAGCAATTTTATAGCATAAGAATATACCTTTATGTTTAATTGTGTAAGATACCGCCAAACAGTTTTTGAGAGTGTAAAATAATTGTACCATTTTACACTCTCAATTGCAATTTTTGAGAGTTCTGGATGTTCCACATCCTCATCAATATCAGGTGTAAGATTCTTTTTAAATGTAGCTTTAATGATGGGGATCTAGTGATGTCTTTGTGGGTTTTTTTTTTTATTGGGGGAAAACTACAAAGCATTTACAGTACAATGTTTACAGTCACAATTTGTAGTGAGCTGATTTCCCAAAATATATTACCACTCAAGTTGACTTATCTTGTTACATTCAAAAATCTACTCTGTCAA
>CAUYRT010050701.1:0-15105 GCA_963574885.1 Lepilemur ruficaudatus | reverse complement strand
AGTGTGCAGAATTTGTTTTGCTTTTTCTTTAACTGTTAGGTAGAATTCTCCAGGGAAACCATTAGGGCCTGGAGATTTCCTTTTTGGAAGGTTTTAAAATATGAATTCAATTTTTTAATAGTTATAGAGCTATTAGTTTATTTATTTCCACTTGGGTAAGTTTTGGGAGTTAGCAGTTTTCAAGGGATTGTATCATTTTATCTAAGTTTTTGAACTTATGTGCATAGATTTGGTATTCCTTTACTATCCTTTTAATGCCTTCAATCTGTAGTGATATAACCTTTTTCATTCCTTTTTTTGGGGGGGGAGGGGGAAACTCGGTCTCTTCTTTGTGTCACCTAGGCTGGAGTAGAGTAGCCAGATCATAGTTTACTTTAATTCTGAATTCCTAGGCTTAAGCCATCCTCCCAAGTAACTGTGACTACAGTGAATATCACCATTCCCAGCTAATTTTTTTTATTTTTTGTAGAGACAGGGTCTCAGTATGTGCTTAGGCTGGTCTGCAACTCTCAGCCTCAAGCAATCCTGCTTCAGCCTCCTAAAATGCTGAGATTGCAGGCATGAACCACAGCCCCCAATTCTCTTTCATTCTTTTATTAGTAATTTGGGTCTTTGTTCTTTCTTTTGCCTGTTTTGCTAGAGGTGTATCAACTTTATTGAATTTTTTTCAAAGAAACTTAAAATTCCACTTTTTCTGTAGTGTTTTTCATTTTCAATTTCACTGATTTCTTCTCTTTTTTATTTCATTCTATCTGCTTGATGAGTTTATTTTGCTCTTTTTCTTAAGGTAAACATTTATTATTGATCTGAAGCCTTTTTTCTTTTTTCAGAGTAAGCACTGAATGCTTTAAGTATATATCTAAGCACTGTTTTAACTGCTTCTCACAAATATTGATGCATTCAAAATACTTTCTGTTTTTTTTCCTTGAAACTTCCTCTTTGATCCATGGTTTATTTAGAAGTATCTTATTTAATATACAAGGTTTTTGAGATTTTTCTGTTAGCTTTCTATTATATATTTCTAATTTAATTCCATTATGTTCTGAGAACATATTCTATCTTTATTAAGGTTTGTTTTATCACCCAGAATATGGTCTATCTTAGTCAATGTTCTATATACTCTTGAAAAAAATATGTATTCTGCTATTGGCTGTGAGTTTTATAAATATCAAGTAGATCCAGTTGGTTGATGATGTTTCTCAGTTTTTCTATATCCTTGCTGATTTTTTATCTATTGCTTCTATTGATTACTGAGATAAGAATCTATATGTTTATATCTTTCTCCAAATTTGGAACATTTTTAGTGATTTCTTCTTCTTAAATACTTTTCCAGTGCAATCCTTTTTCCTTTTCTATTGTGTCACCAATGATAAAAAATGTTTAACTTTTTGGCATTGTATCATAAGTCCTTAGGCCTCTGGTGATCTTTTTTTAAAAATCTTTTTCCTCCCTATAATTCAGATTGGATAATTTTTAAAATTCTGTCTTCAAATTTACTAACTCACTGTTGTTATTTCCATTATTTAATTGAGCCCATCCAGTGAGTTTCAAAATCTGATTATATTTATTTTTTGGTTCTAAAATTCTCTGGTTCTTTTTTATATATTTGATTTCTTTGGGGAGATGTCTCTCTTTCTATTCATTTAATAGTGTTTGGCTTTACTTCTTGGGGGATTTTTTTTATCATAGTTGCTTTAAATTCTTTGATAGATAATAACAACACCTCTGTCATCTCAGTGTTGGCATCTAGTTATTATCCTCTACACAAATTGACATTGTCCAAGTTCTTCATATGCCGTGCAATTTTGCATTGTATCCTAGAGATTTTGAATATTATGGTATGATTCTCTGGGTTTCCTAGTCTTCTGGAGAATGTTGATGTTTTTGTTTTAGCAGACAATTGACTTTGTTTGTTTCAGGTTGCAAGTTCTGGTGAGCCTTATGGGAAGCGTGGTCTCAACATCACTTCCTTTGTCAGTGCCTTTGCAGTATTATTTGGATCTGTCTGTGTGTGTGCCACCTGTAGCCATTCTGAGTTCTGGGTGGTGATCCATCTTGTAGCTAGGTTCTCAAAGTTGATATGCTATTATGTGTCAAAGCCATACATGTGCATCAGAGGATATTCCTAGGAATTTATAACTACCTCTTCTGGTCACTCTGTGATCCTTTATCTCTGTGATTTCCCCAGAACTTTTTGGTTTAGACAGAAATATGGGGCTTTATTTCCCCAGCTCTGTCATGCACTTCCTGCAACTGTGATCATTTCCTGAGCCTAATCTTATCAAGAAAAGAGAGAAAAAACAAGTGCTTACCTTACTTTTGTGGTCTTATATCCCCTGGTTTGAAAGGAACATTCCCCTTCTTCACTCCATTAGGCTCTTAACGCCCCTTTGCCATAGTTGGTGCTGTTGCTGACACTGCCACAACCTACAGAACTGGATTACTTGACAGTGGGGGTGGGTGGGTGGCAGGTAGAAGAGAAAGGAAAAAAATAAAAAACAACAACAAAAGGAAGATTCTCCCATTCTCTGAGCATTAAAAGACTTCTTTCCCATCTTTCAAGCCAACACTTGAGGGCTTCTTCTGAAGCTCTTTCTAACTGCAAGAATGCCTACTTGTAAGTGTTGGGCTACACTGAGTGTGGGTCTTTTGATATCAGAAAAAATTGTAAGATCACCGGTGATTTAGTGGCACTTAGGATTCTGGTCTTCTCCCCCAGTTTGCCTGCTAGTATTTACTTTTCAGAGTTCTCAAATACCTGCTCTTGCATTCTGTCCATGTCTTATAGCTACATTCCATCGAAGAGACAGGGTATAATGTTCTTACTCCAACTTGCCTGGAATCCGAATCCCAATGAACTTTTTTTGTGATCACATAAGACAAGTGGTAAAAATTTCCAAGAGGATCTTCAGAGTTGGTATTAGGGAAATGTGCTGGCTGGACTTTATGCCACAAGTTACTACTCTGACTTCCTTCTCCATTTGTGATCTTTTACTTTTTATCACTGGTACACTATACTTGCTTAGAGGGCGCTACCCTATCCTTAACCAGAAGTCCATTCTTCCCTCAATTTCTTATAGTATCCTTGAGATCTAATTGGAATGCTTAGATAAAGTTACATTAGAAGTTCATGGCAAAAGAAAGAAGTAAGACAGAGGGCAACATTCAATGAGGTCATGGGTAGGCAAACCAAGGCCTGCTCATGAACCATATCCAGCCATACCAATCAATTTATTTATTGTCTATGGCTGCTTTTGTGGTATAACAGCAGAATTGAACAGGTATGAGAGAAACTGCCTGGCCTTCAAGGCCTAAGATGTTTACTATCTTCCCTTTACATAAATTTGATAACCATTGAACTAAATGATCTGAACAGCAAGGTATAGTTCATTATGGTCAGCTTGGGATTCCCTACAAGGCATTCTTGCTGCACTTCCAGCCTGACCTCCTATCTGTGAATGGGAGCATATCCTGTGGAGAGCAGGCCCTCTAGGTCAATGGGAATTCATTCCCTTTTTCTTGTAAAACAATAATTCCATTTATTTAGCTAATACCAGTAGGATAACTATTATTTTTTCATACACTCTGCTAGATGCTTGGGATATGGTGTTAAAAAAGACAGATGCTAGCCCTGCCCTCATGAAGCTTGAAATATAAAGTAGTTTGTGTAGATAGTTGTGTAGTAGTTTGTGTAGATAGTTGAAAGCAATTACTTCCTAAGAACCCTTTATTAATTCTAAATCTATTCTTTTTGGCAACATAGATAAAATCTAGTGTCTATTTTACATGATAATATATCTAATCAGAAAATAGATGCTTTTTGAGAATCTTCTCCTTCTCAGATATGTGTCACCCCCCTTCATTTATAATCAAGAAATGATGCTAAAAATGCAAGTCTAATCAAGATATGCATGCTTGCTGTGTCATTTTTGAATCATCTGCAAATACTGTCTGGAAAGTACATCTAATTTGCAACCATGTTTTCCCAGAACATACATAGGGCATTATCCCTGTTAATGAAGGAAAACTACTTTAGTTTCAGAACTTGAGAGACATCTCCCACTACAAATGTTACATTTGCCTTTATTTATAGAGAAGAGAATAAATTTAATGACAGTTATTTTTAAAAAGTCTGGACACAAAACAAAATTACACAAAAATTTAAAATATGTGTATTTCAAAATTAGGAGAAAGTTTACCGAAACTATTGAGCAACAAAATCATTGAGTTGAATTCATCCTGTGAATCTTGTGAATCCTAGTGAATATCTATGTTTTCTGGATTTTTCATGGACTCCTCTTACCTGTCAGTTTTTTCTCAATCATAAAATGATAGCATTTTGTCTGTAAAAAATATGTCCATAATGCAAATCGGGAGCAAGTTAATACACATTCTAATTTGAGAAGTGTTATAAAGTGATGTAAATAGAAGATTTTGTGGGTTTTTGTTAAATATAAAAAATGTATATACTTATTTACTTTTTTTATTCTTTTATGTACCAGGAAGTTCTAAAAACTATTTTATTGGAAGTGTTGGATTCTAGATTTAGTGAGACTATGATTCATTTAATGGTTCAAAGGTTACAAAAATGCCAAGTAGAATCTGGATTGTGAAAAACTCAGTGTCAAGTAAAATTATGACTAAACAAAAGCTGGAGGGAACAGCTGAAAAGCACTCTCTCTAAGTACATTTCATGTTATTTGTAGTGGCCAGCTAAGGTAGCTGGTTCTAGATGGAGACATTTTTCAGGACTATAAATAATTTTTTGAAACTGTGAAGTTTGATTTTGTGGTCGGTCGCTCCAAGAAGAAATAAAAATTAGGTGATTAATTTAAAGAAAATAAAATGATTGCTTGAAGTTTTTTCAATATTTTCATCCTGTGACTTCCCAAGAATTCTCAGCACCATTACATGTTCTATTTGAACCCTATGTATTCAGAGCAAGAGCTAAACATTGCCAGATTTTGAGACATGAAAATAATATAGATTGTTTCTATTTTTCAGAGTGTCAAGTTTTACTCATCAGCTCATTTGTACTATCTTACAGATGACTACACTTCTTTTTTCATAATCTTCAGCTATTGATTTAGTGGTTTTCACTCTTGATGATATAAGAGAATAAATCAGAAATATGTAGCTTTATACTTTAAATTTATTTATTTATTTATTTTCCCAATGAGTATTCATTTTATGACAATCCTTCTGTTAATGTAAATTTTAGGGATACATGGGATTATAAAATAGGGGACACATACAATTTTTTTACCTCTCCAAAAATATTCATATAGGGGATTAGGCATAATACAAATGTAAAAAATAAAGGATTCATTGTAGGGCTGATGACACTCTGTTGTGTTATCTAAAACACATGCTTTCCAAAGATGAAAACAATATAATTTATTATCTTGTTTCCTTTTGGTTCTGGTGTTCAGGAAGCTCAGAGGCAAACTTAGAGTTCAACTGTACAATTGAGTTAATTCTGCTATCTAGGCTACCTGCATTCTTCCTCTCTCCTGCATCTTATTTGCTCATTCTGTTCCCTCCATACTATTGTGCTTGTTGTTGTATCTTTTCTACAGGTTACCTTAAGTCATTTTGTTAAGAGTAGGGTTTAGACAAATTCAATGTTGAAATTACATACACAGCAGTCTCATCACAAGATTGGGGCTTGGAGGCCTCAAACTCCACCACTGAGGTTATCACATTGAAAATATTCCTTGCTACTCTTATGAGTTTTATCAAGACTGAAATTCTATCTTCAGAGACAAAAGCAGCAACAGAATAATACAAAATATAGCTCTGAAGGACGATCTCAGAGCACTTCTAAAAGTGCTTATTCTCTGGGAATAATGCAAATTCTAAAGCAAACAGAAAGTGCCAAAGCAAAATCCTATGACCCTGCTGGTACCTTACCTGATTTGATTACCTGGGCAGGAATCTATTCATCTACAGGTAACCATAAATGGGAAAATGGCCAGTGAATGATAGTAAGAAAAAAAAAGTACAATTCATTTCATTCTAACATTTCTTATAATGCCTGCTTCTGCTGCCTAATAGACATAGACAATTATACTGTAATAACATGAAAGCAATTAAAATGGCAGAGTGTCCAGGCAGTTGTATGGACTTTGAAGTAAAATGTTGAGGAGTTGAAATCTTAGTTCTGTCTCTTACTTGCTTATGACCTTGGGATTTTTTTCAACCCTTGAACATTCAATTTTCTCACTGCAAGATAGGGATATTACTTACCTTCATAAAATTGTTATGAGAATTAAATAAGGAGATATTATATATGTGTATATTACTGTCACAATTGTAAACAGTCAATAATATTAGCAGCAGTCATCTTCATTTGTAAATATCAAACGGTATAACCCATGTTTTTGTTTATTTTAATAGAACATGAAGATGTCAATTTTGGCTACAAAGTAGAAGAGAAAATCAAACAAACCATTCCACATGATTAATGGCTGAGATGATTTCAGGTGAGTTCTCCAGAGGGAAGAAGGACCATACAGATCACACATGACCAGGGTTGTTCATGTTGCACTCAGCTGGGACTGTCAGAGCAACTGATTAAATACAGCTCCATAATTTAGTAGACAACAGATGAGGAAGGGGGAGGCTTACCTCTCCCAAACTTAAATCTCTGAGAAAACTCTGATGCCTCTAACATCAAACAGTGTTTGGCAGCAGTGTCTGCAAAAACTAATTCTAATTATTTCCAATTATTACTGATTCCAATTATATAAAAAGAGGATTATTTTTTATTGTGGCGTGTCCAGAATTTTCCTGTAATGAGCAGGAAAGCCAGAGTCACATTTGTGTTACAAAACGATCTGGTTCCCATGCTTGTCTCACTTCATTATGGTATTATAGTCACTCCAAATTCTCTCCAAATCACAGTGGCCATCCCTTCCTTTCTCTGCACCCTCCCACTCTGGCGTGCACCCTCTCAACCCCCACCTGATCAATGTCTCTGATCATGTATATGCATGGTTAGCAGCTTGCGTTATCCTCTGATAGATCTAAAAGCAAAACTAAATAATCTTCCCTGCCAGAGATTCTTAGCCAATATCCTTTCTTTCAGAAAGAAATGTTCTAGTTTGAGCTCATAGGTGAGCCATCTCTGATCATCCACTAGCTGATGCATTTACCTTCACAGTAATTATGTTACCTTAGCATTCATCTTGCTAAAAACATCTGGGGAGAACTTGAGTGTGAAAGGTGCAATATAAAACTCAATATTATTCTTTCTAGGAATATCACTGATTGCAATTTCACAGAAAAAGAATATTCAGCAACTCAAAGTGGAAGAAGAAAAGAAAGGTTGGAAAGATTTATCGAGTAAAGAAAACCCTCAGAAACCTTCTTTAAAATATAGAAAAAAAAGCTTTAAATTTTCTGACACGTTGCAATATGACAAGCCAGGTCCTTCAATTAAGTCAAGATTTCCCATTACAAAGTGACAGATTATTTACTAAAGCTACAAAACAAGCTCAGCTATTTACAGGAAGCTAAGACTCTGGTATATGTTTTCCCAACAGTAAAAAGGAGAGGAAAAAAATCTATTTTGGTACTATTAGTTAGCTTGCAGCTGGGTTTAATAAAGAGGGGTGTTTGGGATATTCGATGTGGTATGTAAGACAAACCCAGGGAGGTTTATTTAACTATGGTCTATGGCCAGAGACAACAAAGATAATGACCAGTGGGAAATATCTATTTCATTCAATTCCACAGTCTAGGGAAGAGGTTATGTTATAGAACCTATGTGTGATCTAAAAGAACCTTTTGGTGACAAATCAACACTTTCTATTTCTTCCCCATGTTTTCTTATTAAAATAACTGGAACTTGCTATAAACAGACTAAGTATTCCAGGAAAGGAAGGAAGACAGAAAAATCCAAGGGAAGAAATAGGGCAGGAGAACAAAAAGATAAGAAAAGGTGGAGAAAGAATACATTGGTTTTCTTCTTTTAGGAACTTTGTTCATTTAGCCAACATGTAGGTGTCCCTTAAATATTAAGAGCAAATGCAAGCACGCTCATCCTGAGTTCTATGAGTTTGATTTGCAGAGTATTTAAAAATACAGTTTTACATTAGAGAACTTGCTGTGACAAGTAATTTTATGTTAGAGATCCTAGGATAGCTTACTCTATTGACAGATAAGAATAATTAACAGTCCAAGATCAAGGTGCCAGTGGGGGGGAAAAAAGAAAAAGAAAAGAATAATTAACAGTTCAAAATATTAGTCATTTTTACTAAAATGTTTACTCTTAAGTTCTTGAAAAATCGATCTCATTATGGTTAAAATACTCCCTACAATCCCAGTGATCTCTTTCTGTCTTTAAAATCCATTGACTGGTTTAGCAAGGAAAAGTTCTGTTCTGGCCTTAGTGAATTACCAAGAGCTGTCGTAATTCTTATCAGCTTATGCTTTGCTCTTCTGTCCCCAGTTCCCTTATCTAGTTGAAGAGCAAAATGTGGCACCTTTTAAATGGTCTTTCACGTAGTTTTTCCCACTTTCTTGTCAAAAGGCTTGTGCTTCTACCCCTGCCTCTGGTTCTGTGAGGATGCTCTGCCTTATACCTTTTTGGTATAAACAGTCATTAAATACCCCTTCCCCCTCTCAGCTCTAGGCAGACATAACCTAATCTGTGTCATACGACAAGACCAATTAGTCTCGCCCACTCTCCAGCCTTCTGTCCCTCCCCTCTCAGCTGCTACCCTCTTGGCACTCCACCTCTTTTAGGAAGTAGCGGTGGAAGCCAAATTTCCAAGCTGAATTCATGAGATGAATATGCAGGTCCAGATTGCGTCAATGTGCTCACATCCTCAAGTGGAACTCAGACTCAAGACTTCTTCTGAAATCTTTTCTCTCCTCACATTTTTTGTTTGTCAGAAGATTTCCAACTACAAAACCTCCTCACTGGCTAGAAAGAAAGAAAAGCTGTTTTGACAAGATGGGGTCAAATGGAAGGCCCAGAGCTGGACTAACTAAAATACATGCAGAGAATGTTATCTGTTTCTTAGATGTGCTAAGTTATTTTCTACAGCCTTTCACAAGTAGCAACCTGCCTACTTCTGACAGGTACAGGTGGCCTGCAGAGTTCAGATGTTGGATGGGCAAGGGGAACCATATATAATTCATGCTCGGAGCACTTGCACTACAACCAATTGGGTCAACCAGAATCAGAACGGGACCCTGAGGATCAGACATGGAAACACAGTGCAGCTGGTGGTTCACGATTCTGATTAGTCCTGTTATTGCATAGCCAGACTACAGCCACCACAGCTGGGGACAGCAGGTTCCGAGAAAGCCTGACCCATCTAGATGTTGAGGAACCTAAGAGAGAAAGCACTTAAGATTGCTTCATTTTGTTTTCTATTATCAGAAATAGTTTCTTTTTTATTTGTAAAATCTATTATCATTATTTTCAATATCATAACTGCTAAAGGAGGGATGAACATTCTATAATAAGCTATTTGGTAGCTGGTAGTTTAAATTTCAAAACTGATAACTATAAATATAATCTCATGTTATCTGACAGAAAGATCCTAAGTAAGTATCTCTGGGTCAATCACTAAAATAGGCACTGAACATTTTAAAAAAATTTCAGTGTCCACCAGTAAAACCTGAGTCTTACTGCAAATATGCCTACAAATACATTTTCAATAGAGAAAAGACTGTTGACTTCCTGCTGTTTTAAAAGCACAGGTAGACTCCCTTAGATTAATTGAATATTCCCTTATAATACATGAATATGAGACTGAGACAGAAAGAGGTAGAGGAAGGAATAAAGAGAGAAAACAAATATCACAACCTAAGCAATAAATTTGCATATCTAGGATTTGAGATGGCAGACAAGACAATGATATTTCTTCTCTGTGTCAGTTTGCCCCTCACAGCACAGATCCAAGCTGCTAAGTTTAGTGCCATCTGCTCCCAAGTCACCACCCAGAAGAAGCCCAAAGGTATTTAATGTGGCTTCTCAGCCCATGTCCTCATGACTACAAACACCTTGGCTGGGACACTATCGATTGTGTGTTCTCACTTGCCCCAAATGGCAGACTTGGATAACTGACCTAATCAAATGGACAGAAATTCCCATTAATATTAGCAGGAGAACAAAAAAATTAAGAGAATATTCTGGGGTCAATTTAGGTGTGGCCTGAGTGTACAAACGTGGCTACTTAGACATGGAGGCCATTCTCTTTAAAGCACTTCAGAGAGCTGCCTCTTTGCTAATATACCTTGGCAATGGAAATAACAGGAGAATTTTCTACTCTTTTTCAAGTGGTCTTTAATCTCCTGTTTTTCAAATTTTAATTTAGTAAATTTAGTAAATTCTCACTATGACCTGTGCAGTAAAGTTTTTATGTAATCCCAGCGTAGTGGCAATGACAGAGAACAGTCTGTAGAGCAAGAAGTTCTCCCAAAAGACTTTCTACATTAATTCACCGTGTCTTAGCATCCTCCACACTGTGACTTGTACAACATTATGGGAGCTGCTGAAGCCAGCTGGATCCTTTGTCTTCCCTTGACTTGACGTCTGGCCCAGCCTCCATTCATGTTGCTGCTACTAGAAGATAAAAAACAAAAAACACACTGCTAGGTTTAAAAAGTCTGTAAAACTGTGTTAGAAACTTATTTAATTGAGGTATTATTTATCAACTAGTGCCTGGTAAGCTTCTAACATGCAAAGCACACAAGGGAAAGCAAAAATATATACAGCCAAGTTCTTTCCTCCGTGGAAGATTCAATAGAATCAGTAAGTTCAGGAATGAACCCAAATTTATCACACATGTGAGTTTCCATAGAAGAGGTGACACATGGTCTTAGGTCTGAAAGATTGAATTTGCCCACTTGAGGGCAAATTCATGGAGCTTGTGGAACTTGATGGAGCTTATGTTGAGAAAGTTTGTATTTTTTATTTTTATCTTTTAATTCCATTTTCCATGATCTTTTTGAAGTTCTCTCATATACCTTCCCTAATTTGTAATTTCTGTGTTGTTTTATCGTTCATCCAGGTCATCTAGCTAGTGTTTTGGTTTCTTTACTTTAAAAAATTCAAAAATGGATAGTCTTTCTGGAAAGCCATCATCAACGTTTATCAAGAGTCTGAAAAATGTTCATACACTGACCAATAATCCCAATTCTAAGAAAAAAACAAAAATAAATTATCTACAATATGCAGAAAGAATTGCATGCAAAGAGAGTCATCCTAACAGTATTCAAAATAGCAAGAAATTAGATGTCAAATAAAGAATAGGAGAAGAGTTAGATTGTGATCAACAATACACTATTTCTGTATATATGCCTAGCCTGGACTTTTACATTAGAAATATATAAAATATGAGCTTAAATCATTAGATTATATTTTATAATGTGGTTTTAAATGACCCCATATTTAGGATCTGGACTAGGGTGAGGCAGAAGTGCCTTCTCAGTAGAATTGAAGGAGCTCACTCTTGGCTGTATTGGCACTTGGACAACAAGAATGAGTGAGTTCTTACATTCTGTGTCCTGAACAACTCTCTTGCCCCATCTTGGTCCAAATGCTCTTGCTTGTTCTTCTCATTAAACGAGGGCAATTTTGTGAGAGTTTTGAAGGGAAATCATTAGGCATCCACTTTACTGTACTGGTTCGGCTCCTTCTGACTTCTTTTTGTTTCTTAATCTTAAAAAATCTTTAAAGGGCACCCAATTTTCTTCAGTTAACAATGTAAAAAAGACTGTATTGACATGGTTAAATTCCCAGGACCTTAGGCTTGTTAGGGATGGACTAAATGGCTGGTATCATTGCTTACAAAATGTCTTGAACTTGATGGAGCTTATGTGGAGAAAGTTTATATTTTTTATTTTTATATTTTAATTCCATTTTCCATGATCTTTTTGAAGGTCTCTCATATCCCTTCCCTAATTTGTAATTTCTGTGTTGTTTTATTGTTCATCCAGGTCATCTAGCTAGTGCTTTGGTTTTTTTACTTTAAAAAATTCAAATAATTAACTCTTGGACTTATATATCACTGGATGAAGTTGCTTGAAGAATCATGAACTGTTCTTAAATAAATCCTGGCTTCTGTTTACCTTGGAACATGCTACACAGTTGTACAGGTAAGACACAGAGCAATTATAAAGCACTCTGCAATTTAGAGCATCTGTCCATGTTCAGAGACAATTATGGGTCTTTCACATTTCTGCACATATTGTGAGCAGAGGTACTGACAGCTTTCATCCTGGACTATCTTTTCAAGGGTGTTTATACAGCAGACAGCCTTGGAAGATAGAGCTAGTGTCTCCCCCACAAGCAGAGGGCAGATTTGTTTACTGTCTAGCATAATAAAGACAGTATCTTTCTTTGGAACAAAAGTCAGGCAGATTTCATGCAGCCCATTGTGAAAGATTTGGGCTCTGGCTCAGGGTTCCTCTGCTGTGAAGTAAATCCACAGCATCCGTCGGGCCCACTCCACATCACTTGCATAGGACTCGGGTTCAAAGGGAACTGTTGCAAACAGGAAACACATAAAGTTCTTTGGGTCTTGTGGCTTCTGAAGCTAATGCCTAAGAAACTATGGTAGGTAGGCTAAGTTGTAAGCTTGAGGGCAGGGTAAAACCTCAGACCCCTCATGGTTCTTGATGCCGTCCTTATGATTTTTTGTTTTATGCTTATCCTCAAATGCCTATTTCTTTCTCTATTTTACCTTAACACACGTGGCATATCTCTCCTATCGTGTAGTCTATGCATCACTCATTATGCCACAGCTCCAGTCGCTTTGTGCAATTTTAGTGATCCTCACTAAAAGTGAAGTTCATGTATCCTTCATAGCCTTTATTTGACAGCAAACCATCTCAGTTACCCTCAAAATTAGGCGAAAACTCATCCTCAGTTTTAACTATTTTGAAATAGGAAAACCTATTTCTTTGAGTTGCCCCCACAAAACCTCTAAAATTAATGTCTAGAGATCCACAATCTAATATTTTAAATAAGACAATCTCAAACATAATCCCATATTTTATTAACATCTAGAGAAATGGTTTTGAATGATACAATAGAATTCCTGCTGTTTATAGATTTCTACCATTTTTTGCCTATACTTATTCACCTCTGTATATATCTGGATTAACTCCTATTTCTCCTTTATTTGAATGATTTTTGTTAATTTATTTGTTGCATATCTTTATTTCTTCCTATTTTAATTATAGTATTTCATGGTGTAAATTTGCTTTTAATTTCAGTTTTGGCCAGGTTCCATAGGTTTTTAATACACAGTATTGTCATTTTCATTCCCTATATATTTGATAAATTCAGTTTGGATATGTTTAGTAACCCACAGTTTATGTAGAAGAATATCTGATTTTCAAGTGCTTCATCAATACCAAGAACAAAAGGGTATTCACTGGCTTCCTGTGATGCAGGGGGAAAATATCACCATACTTTACCAAATCCTGGTTTTATTTTCATGTAATCTAATGTTATTTGATAGTTCCAGTTCTCAAAATTCTCACAATATCACATATTTTACTTTTCAAAAATTAATGTTGCCATTTTTGCAACCATATGTATAACAATTACTCAAATCTTTAAAACGCAGATACAATGCACACCTTCAGTCAATATATTACGACTTTCCTATACTTTAAGCCTATTATTTTAGCATTTGGGAGCCAAACAGAGTTGAGTTTAAATCTTGGTTCAGTGGCCATTCATGGACCTTTCCTTGTATAAATGAGAGGCAGTCTCCAAAAGAGGAGCCAGTCTCAGCACTGCCTTTTCCTAGTACTTAATGGCACTAGCGTGGCCTGAGAGAGGAGTCTCTTTGCTCATTCACTGCCTTTTCCAGAACAGACCTGCTGCTTGGAGGAAAAGCCCCTGGTAGCTTCCTGCGGAGTATAAACACCCACTAGCCTGGGCGTGCCCTGGACGTCTTCAATTCACAACTGCCTTTGCAGCTTCACTTCCTATCTTCCGCTTGGATGGATGATTTTTATGGTGTCTTGATGGATTTTTATCCATCCTATACATGGATTCCATGAGGCCACCCTTATCTCATAGGGAAATGAGTTGCAAAATGCCTGAGTGTCTCTTCTCAATATGGTTTCACTGTCATTATTTCTATGAGGACATGCTTGAAAATTCCACCATGAAGATGACGTGTTTCCCACAACTTTTTCTGCCTCAGGTTCCTCACACTCCCCATCTTTACCTCTCTTGGTCATTTCCATCATTATTGGAAGAGCAGTCATACGTTTGTATATACAAGGCATTCTACCCTGAAATCTATGCTACTTTATTTTCCCTTGCCTTGTGCCCTGCTATTAATATAATTAAGAGTCGACTCCTTATAATGAAAAAAGGACAATACACACATTTTCTAGCTAATAATAGTAGTCACTGTTAGGAACTGAGCACAGTGCTAAGTGCTTTGTGTGCACGGTTTGAGGGCATCCAAAACCTCTGGTGGGCACATACATCTGTTATTCATATTTAACCGATAGGGCAATTGAGGACTTGAGAGATTATGTCATTTTCCCAAAGCCACATACATACTAGCTGGCAAATAATGTTGCCGTATAATTGTGAGGCAACAAATGGCAGGAAACAAATAACTAGAAAATAACTATAGTTAGCACCATTCGAGATTCAGAAAGGAAGGAGGCCACTGTACAGTACAGTGAACAAGGAAAGGAAGTGAACCTAAAATTGCAACAACAAGGGTTATGTTTGGAATTAAAAATGAGAAATGTTTATACCTACTGTTTAGACAGAAGGGACAGGAAGCCAGCTACTAGCCAATTTTTCAATAAAGAGCAAATGAAAGACAGATGCAACCCTGGCTAGGGAGGGACTGGGCTAGAGTAGATGAACTGTATTCTCTAATCATCGGGCATCTTCAAATGACACTGGAGCTGGAGGGGGTACAATTTAAGTCACGGTTTGAGGAGACTAAATATACAAGTTTAATTAGCCTTTAAAGACAAAAGTTGGGAAAGCATTCAGGAAGGCTTTGTGTTGAAAAAGGTCTGAACCAAAACGAGGGCCAGAAAACAGGGGGAGACATTATAAAGGAAAAATCAGAGTTCTTGTGGGATGATTGATAATGG
>CAUYRT010050699.1:0-21244 GCA_963574885.1 Lepilemur ruficaudatus | reverse complement strand
GGGGGGTTCAGGGACAGGTAGACGGACCTGTCCTTTGGAGAGCAGTCGAATTGGATGGGTAGAGAGGATGAGAAGGGAAGGTACGTACCACCAGTACCCAGTGGAGGATGTAAAGCAGAAGTTATTTCTCATCACTTTTTTGTTTGTTTTTTTTTGTATTCTTTTTTATTTTTATTTTATTTATTTTTGAGACAGGGTCTTGCCCTGTCATCCAGGCTGGAGTACAGTGATGCGATCATAGCTCACAGCAACCTCAAACTCCTGGCCTCAAGCGATCCTTCTGCCTCAGCCTCCCAAGTAGCTGGGACTACAGGCATGCGCCACCATGCCCGGCTTTTTACATATATTTTTAGTTGGCCAATTAATTTCTTTCTATTTATAGTAGAGACGGGGTCTCGCTCTTGCTCAGGCTGGTCTTGAATTCCTGATCTTGAGCTATCCACCCGCCTCGACCTCCCAGAGTGCTAGGATTACAGGCGAGAGCCACCACACCCAGCCAAACAACAACCAATTCTGAGATTAGAAAAAAGACAGTTAAGGAGGCACACGAAGAAACAAAACATGACATAAAAGATGACATTGTCCCCATGAAGCTTTGATAAAAAGCATATGTATATCAAAGAGTCATTATGAAAATTCAACAGGAGAATAAATGATCTGTGCTTCTAAAACTTTTGGGGGTACATAGATACCCCAAATGATTAAGAGAGGGAGAGCTAGAAATTTAGCCCTAGGGAACTAGAAATTCCTTTGAAGATTTTATCTTTAAAATCATAAATATTTCCATTCTTTTCTTTAAGTGTTTGTTTCATATAAAATAATGATTCTGCCCCCGCAATTTCAAGTAAAAACACTTGAATACTAGACTATTTTGGGAAGACTTTCCATGTTTATTTTGTGGTCTTAGATACCCCTGGTTATACATTTGTGACCATGGAAATATGTGTCTGTCCCCTGTGATAACATTGAACTTTACCTAAGCGCCGTGTTCTTGGAAAATAGCAACAATTAAGAAATCCTCATTTCCCACCCTTTTGTGTTCTGGAAATGAGTAACTTGCTAAGGACCCTGCTGTTGAATATTTTAAGATAATCCTTCCATGTGACTCCCTTGCCTACCTGCCTCTGTAAAGCCCCAGGTCCCCTTCCTTTTCTTTGATACTATAAGGGGAGACAAAAATTTTACCTCTACCCTGTCAGCGTTTTTTTTGGGGGGGGGGGCCTGGGCCTGAGAATTAAATTGACATAAGACAGATCAACAGGAGAACAGCATACAAAGTTATTTAATACAAGTTTTACGTGGCATGAGAGACTTCCTAAGGAAATGAAGCCCCAAAGAAGCAGTCAGAGCCAATTACTTATATACTGAATTGGACAAAGAATAGTAAGTTGTGGAAAAGTAACTACATTATGTGGGGAAGCATAAAGATGAGAGTTACTTTAATAAGGTCTTCACTGTTTGACCTTGATAATAAGAATGTTGCTCTCCTAGTATAGGGAGGGCGTCTTCCAACGTGAGAATTTTGTCTTTTGCTTTTAAGAAACAGAAGGAAGGTCAGAGCGATCTTGCATCTGCAGGTATTTATTTATTTATTTGTGGTGAAGAGATGCATACTTAGAATTAGCCTGCTGGACTCAGTTGAGATGATTCCAGTTTTCTTGGCAACATCCAAAGTGTCATAGTCAGGAGCCAGTCTCCTGTGTCTTCTCTCCATCGGGCCCGATCAGGGTGTTCACCTTGGTCACATCAATGTCATGGAGCATCTTCACAGCCTATTTGATCTGGTGCTTGTTGACCTTGACATCCACAATAAACACAAGGCTGTGGTTGTCGTCTGTCTTCTTCACGGCAGACTCAGTGGTCAGATGAGGATGGCATAGTGGTCAAGCTTGTTTCTCCTGGGGGCACTCTTCTGAGGACATTTGGGCTGCCTCTGAGGCGTGGTGTGGTGTCTTGGGCTGGGGAATGTGAGTGAAGATCTTCCTGGTGGCTGTGGATCCCTTTTCAGCCCTGCCTTCTTGGTCTTTGAAACCTTTGCTGTGGCTTTGGCTTCCTTCTTAGCCTTGGGCACCATCCTGTGAAAGGGGAGAGTGGTATGTTTTTAACTCTTTCAGTACATTCATTAATGAACATTCTCCCTGTTGCAACAGCCTGAATAAAATCATCTTCTTAATTGTCTGGTATATTTTGTCTTTGACACCTGTTTGAAAACTTAGAGATACATGTGACAAAGCATGTCTCAATGCCTGGCACAAAGAAGGTGTTGTAAATGTTAGTTAAAAGCATTAACAGCAACCACCACCAGAATCAAATTTTAGAGCCAGAAGTGCAGGTCCTGTCTTCTTCCTCCTACCCCTCACTTTCAGCTATAGAAGCTGAGGTCCAGAGGAATCAAATGAGGCCACCAGTGGGTTAATGGCAGGATAGGACCACGGCTCAGGCCTTCCCAAGCTGGGAGAAGCATCCTTCCCTCTCCTCCCGCTTTCCCCGTGTCCCGGGACTAGAAGTGCCTTGAGTGCAGGGCCCACCGGGCCTGAGTCATCATAACTCTAGAACTCAGCAAAGTGACCAGCATGCAATAGGCCTCTCATAAATGTGTTTTGAGTGAGTAAGTGTTCTGAATTCTCACCTTCTTCTTAGGAGTTTGAAGAGCAATGTTTCTGAAATTCTTCAAAAGAGACATAACTAGATTCTCAATCTGCACGTTTTTTATCATTTCTGGCCACGGTCAAGACAATGGGCTGAGCAGGTCTTCTCTGGACTTCTCCGGGGCTTGGAACCAGTCTCATATCTTACCTGAGACTCAGATGGTCTGTGTCCTGCAGCTCACCTGGGACGGGACCATCTGAAAGATGTGTGCTGGCTACTGGATTCGTGTAGTATAGTGGTAGGAAATACAAACTTTGAAGCCAGACTTCTGAAGTACAGGGGCCACCTCTGTCATTTATTGGCTGTGTAACTCTGGGCAAATTACCCTCTCTGGGACTCAGTTTCCTTCTCTGTAAAATGGGGACAATATTGATCTACCTACCCTATGGATAGATATACATGTGTGTATACATGTGAGCATGTGTGTAAGTGCTTGGAGCAGCACCTGGCATCTGGCTGGTCCATACAAGTGTCAGATATTATTATTCTTGTTCATGATGCCACTGACAGATCTATTTTGTAAGTTCTCTAGCTTGTCTTAAAAGCGTGAGGAAAGTTTGGGGATCCTAGCTTGCAAGTACAAGTGGCAGGTCCAGAACCAGCCATCAGAGTATCTCCCCTGCCTCTGGATGTTTTCTCTGCCACAAAGGAAATGGCTCGAAAGTTCCTCACAGACCTGTCTGTCCTTGCTCTTGGCCCCACTCTTTAGGCCTGAGCCAGTCATCAATACGGAGTCCACACTGCTAAAGAGAAGGTCACCTGTGAGGAACTCTGCCCTCTGCCCTGCCCTCTGTTCTCTGGCGTGGCTGGAGGAGCGCCTCCCTCCCCAGGTCAGGTTTTTCTCTCCTCCTCTCTTACAAAAGTCATCGTCTCGGGACCAGCATTCTCTTTGGCCTCTGTCAGCATCAGACCCAAATTCCTCAGAAGAAATTAAATAAACACCAGACTTGGGATGTAATCCAAACAGAGACGTTTCTATTTTAACAAATTGTCTCCTGCGGCAAGGCCGTTTATAGCTGGGACTGGGAAAGGTAGTTACAGTCACGAGAGAAAATGTCCTGGCCTTGCTTTTATACATGGACCGGGTGAGTAAATAAGTAGCCGAATGAGACAAGTGTCCTGGGAGGAACTTCCTATTTATGAAGCACACCCCGTTTGCTTCCAAAAACGATTTTAGGACGTTTAATATTAAAAACACATGTACAATAAAACCATATGTAAATAGAGAGCTACATATAGAGACACAGAGGTATAACAAATGGAGATATAAATAGAAGAAAAATCTGTGGTAACATATTTGTTGTAACTGAGTGCTAAATTTAGTTCTGAGCTTTCTGGCAGCCAAGGCGAGATAGGAAATACAATTGGATATGTGTATAATTGTCACCAGCTAAAAAGAAGAATATCAACTGCGATATGGGGATCGCCAAGATCCAGAAAGACAGATGTTAAGGACAACAAACTTCTATATTGCCCAGTAATCCCACTAAATGTATGCAGGTCAGAAACACTCCCGTTTGTGTCTCCTTTCAGGTTGATTTTCATATCTGTAGTGGATAAAGGACCAGGTATATTCTGGATCAGACTTAGAAATAACCAATTTAGGAAGTAAACAGCCTTCAGAAGGACGAAAACCCTGCACCCCTCTCATGGCCAGAGATGGTGGGGAAACAACCATCATTCTAGAAAGGCTTCAACAGGATGTTCCTTTAAGCACATGATAAAGACCTTGGGATGGCTTTGGATTCCAGGGAGGTTCCATTTTCATTGATACGGATGTATTAACACAGACTCTGAAATGCATCCTTGCCTAAAGAGAATACAGGACCAATGTAAAGTGCTGTTTACTCTGCTGAACAAGCCTAAGAAGGGTGACAATTTTTGTGTGTGCATGTGTGTAAACCTGGCAAGGGAAAGAAAAAGGAGTTCTTCCAATCAACACACTCTGAGTTAGCAGACAGGAAGGTCAGCCTAACTTAACCTATTCACAATTCTGCTTTGTGATGTCTGCTCACCTCCTAGGTAGACCCATATCCTGTGCTTGTTCTCAGGAACTAGGGCCATTGGCAACTGATGTATGGTTTAAGTGGCTGCTAACGCAGAAGCCCCCCGCCCAGAATGCCTCTGCCCCCCCATCCCCAACTCCCCACCCCAGGGCCTACAACTGCTAAGAACCTAGGAAGAAAGACCAGCTTATACACTCACCGCTGTTTGTCAGGGAAATGCGATTGATGGGGTTCAGGACACACTACCCCAAAATATGGCATCTTGGAATTTGAGAAAACAGTAGAAGGAGGAAAGTCTCTCTGACCTTCTCCTGTTCTTCTCCCCTGAAGCAAGCCATAAAAGAATCCCCTGGCCCTTCTCTGAGGAAGGCCATGAGATCTTTTGAGAGGTCTATACCTGGAGGAAAGATATGCCCTTATTTCTGAAGACACAGGGACACGGAAAAGGATCCCAACAAACAAGTCTTGCTAAGTTTCCTTCCAGTTTATTACCGTTAGATCATACTCCCTCATGCAGTCACACTTCTCCACACTACCCATCTCTTCATCACACCTAAGCATAAAAATACAGGTTTCCCTGTTCCTTTGGGTCTTCATTTCTGAAGGCTTTCGTGTCACCTAAGACTTATATTAAATCAATTTGTACGCGTTCCTCTTGTTAATGTCTTTTGTTATAAAGGCCTTGGCCATGAACCTGGTGATGAGTAAGGAAAAGATGTTACTTTTCCTCTCTTATACTATAAAGGACATTATTGGGTCAATTGAAAAAAAGACTGTATCAATGTTAAATTTAATATAGTTGATAATACACTATAGTTATGTAAGAGAATATCTTTATTTTTAGTAAATACACACTAACATTTTTGGGGGTCATTAAGTATATATGTATATATATACAGTTGACCCTTGAACAACACAGGTTTGGACTGTGTGGGTCCACTTAGATGTGGATTCTTTTCAATAAAAGTTAAATCAAGTGTGCCTGACTCTCCTGCCTCCTCTGCCCCTTCTACCCCTGAGACAGTAAGGCCAAGACCTCCTCTTCCTCCTGCTCCTCAGTCTGCTCGGTGTGAACACAACGAGGATGCAGACCTTCGTGATGATCCACTTCCAATGAATGAATAGTAAACACACTTTCCTTATGATTTTTCTGGATAACACTTTCTTTTCTCTAGCTTACTTTATTGTAAGAATACAGTATATAATAAATATAAGGCCGGGCGCAGTGGCTCACGCCTGTAATCCTAGCACTCTGGGAGGCCGAGGTGGGCGGATTCCTCAAGGTCAGGAGTTGGAAACCAGCCTGAGCAAGAGTGAGACCCCGTCTCTACTAAAAATACAAAGAAATTAATTGGCCAACTAAAAATATATAGAAAAAATTAGCCGGGCATGGTGGCGCATGCCTGTAGTCCCAGCTACTCGGGAGGCTGAGGCAGGAGGATTGCTTGAGCCCAGGAGTTTGAGGTTGCTGTGAGCTAGGCTGACACCATGGCACTCTAGCCCGGGCAACAGAGTGAGACTCTGTCTCAAAAATTAATAATAATAATAATAATTATCTTTTTTTAACAGTCCTAAATTAACAGTGAGAGAATTAATTGTCTTTTTCATTTGCTTAGTTTTCTGTGTGCTTGTTACTAGTCAATCCTTAAACTTAACCCCTTTGGTATAAATATTCCAATACTATAAAACACATTTTGTGTTCTATCTGTGTGATCCTCTAGAAACTGTCTCTTTTGGGTCCTCCTGCTTATCCCAGTCTGGATCGGCTGATCTCTGGAACAGCTACACTGCTGCCTACTCCCTTTGCTGCTTCCTGAGTTGGAATCCCTGTGTCCAGCATCCATCTTCCTTTTGTTTGATCTACTTCCTTGGTATGACGTCAGTTTAACTTTTATGGATTCACTTATTCAGCAGACATTTATTGAGTTTGTGTCAGGCTCAGTGCTAGGCACTAGGGTTACAGAAGTAAAAGAAATAGACAATGTCACTGCTGACACGCTGGAGATGTCCAGCTCTGTGACAACACAATGGCCAAGGTGACCTCAGTTAGGAGCAGGTGCCTAGTCACCTAGGAATAAAATAATTTCCTCCTTTGACATATGACATCATGGAAAAGATAAAAAGGCACTAGAATTTATAAAGTCTACTGAGTTCTTTATGTACATTATCTCAGTTAGTACTCACAAACTTCCACTATTACAGTCCCATCTTATGGGGACGGGAGAGGCAAAAACGGAAGCTCTGTCCATAGCTTGTAAAGTAGCTTGTGGACTGAGTATTCAATATAGCCACGTCACACTACGCTGTAAGACATGATGCTACAAAACCAGAAATTAAGGTTTAATTCTTCCTTCCATTTTGCTTAGACGTACACATTTAGCTTAACTAGTAGCTTCTTTGTTTTATTCTGCAGACCATCTTTTCCTTTTAGGTAAGTTAAGTCCCTAGAAATCCCTTATTCATTCATTCAGAGAATATTTGTTGAGCTGCTAACACATGTGAGGTTCTCTTCCAGGTGCTGCAGCAGTAAACCAAAAAGAATCCCTCTCCTTTTGGAGCTTCTGCAGGTGGGAGTGCCATAAACAGACAAATCTAAATTTAAAAAGTCAAGTTGTGATAAGTCCTGGGGGGAAAGGGAAAACAAAGCAAGGAAGGCGAATCAGAAGAGGGAGTACTAATTTTTTTTTTTTCCGTGTAGTTAGAGACAGAGTCTCACTATGTTGCCCAGGCTGGCCTTGAACTCCTGGGCTCAAGCGTTTCCTGCCTCAGCCTCCTGAGTAGCTGGGAGTACAGGCATGCGCCATTGCACCTGATCTTTTTAGGATAGTCAGGGAAGGCATTTCTGACATGGGGACAATTAAACAGAGACAAAAGGAAAGGAAAGAGGAAATCATGCAGATATCTGGGCAAAGGGAACAGCACGTGCAAAAGCCCTAAGGTGGGACCAAGAAGACCAGTGTGGGTGAGGAAGAGTGAGTCCGGGAGAGATGTAAGAGACAGGGAGGCCTTGGAGGCCATCATAAGGACTTTGGTTTTTACTGCTAAGAAGGCAGGAAGACACTGGAGGGTTTTGACCTGCTCCTCAGAAGAAGCTATCTTGGGAGTCTCATAGGCCACCTACTGCCCATATGTGGCTTCCCTCCATAGCAAAACTCGAAAGGGATATCTATACTTCCTCCCTCATTCCTTCAGTCCATGCCATTTGAGCTCTAGACCCCATCACTTCTCTGAAACAGTTCTTGTTGAGGTCACCAGTGACTATGTCTTGCCACGGCCCATGATCATGCTCAGTCTTCCTATTTCTCAAGCTCCCCGCAGCAAGTGACATGGTTGCGGCACTTGCTTCTCTCCAGGGTTCCCGACTCTCCTGGTTTTCTTCCTCCTCCACAGTCTTCTCCATAACTCCTGTCAAACCTCTGCCACAGGGGTGCCCGGCTTTCAGATCCTGGACCTCCACTATTACTCCGTCCCTGGGCGTGGCGTCCCGTGGTTTTTAATACCTTCGATATGCCGATGACTTCCACATTTATACTTCCAGCTTGTGAGAACTCTAAGTCTGTAATTCCAACCGTCTTCTCCACATGTCCACTTGGATGTCTGGTAGGCATCCTCTCCAAATGTTCTTCATCACAGAAATGGCAGTATCCCCATCCAACTGCTCAGGACAGTGTGGCTCTACCTCCACAATAAATCCTCAATCTGACCACTTCTCACCAGCCCCCTCCTACACACTAATCCAAGTCACCATCATCTCGTGCATGGATTGTTCCAAAAAAACCCCACCTAATTTGCCTCCCTGCCTCCAATTCTTACTTATCTACTGGCCATTCTTCATACAATCTATTAAAACATTAGGCAGATCAGGGCATTCCCTCTGCTTAAAACCCCCTGCTGGCCTTCCACTGCACCCAGAAAAAATCCATACCCCCTATCACGGCCTCCACGGCCACACATGATCTTGGCTTGTGGCACCATCTTTCAGTCCCTTGAAGACCCTGAGCTGGCTCCTGGGCGGGGATGTTTGCATTTGCTTTTCCTTCGGCCTGGAATCCTGTCATTCACAGCAACGGGGATGAACCCAGAGGACACTGCGGTAAGTAAAATAAGCCAGGAACAGAAAGATAAATGTTACATGTTCTCACTCATATGTGGAAGCTAAAAAAGTTGATCTCCCAACCAAGTACTAACCAGTCCCCACCCTACTTAGCTTGACGAGATTAAAGATCAGGCACGTTCAGGGTGGCACGGCCAGGGATCAGAAATTTGATCTCATAGGAGGAGTGAGTAGAATACCACTTACTAGAGACTGGAAAGGGTGGGGGGAATAGGGAGGGGTTGGTTAAAGTATACAAAATCACAGCTGAACAGGAGTAATAAGTTCTGGTGTTCTACAGCACCGTAGGGAGAGGACAGTTAACGATCATTTATTATGTATTTTCAAATAGCTTGAAGAGAGGATCTGGAATGTTCCCAACACGAAGTGATGATAAATGTTTGAGGGGATAGAGACGTTAACTATCCTGGTTCGATCAGCACTGTATGTTCTGAAACATCACACTGTACCCCACACATATGTACAATTATTACATGTCAATTTAAAAAACTTTAAAAATATGTAGTAAAAGAAAGAAACCCCCCGGGGAGCAGGGACCTCCTTTATCAAGGTCTGGGCTGTCCCTTCAGCAACAAATACACAGTAGATGCTTAAGAAATAGAGGTTCACAGGGTCCCCAGGACTCTTAAACAAGGTTCTTGTTTGCTGGAGGGAGAGGTCTTCCCTGGGGAGGGGACGCAGTGGGGTGGCTGCCTCCTCTACCTCTAGCCTCTACCCTTCTCTGCCTCCCTCCCCGCTTCCCCTCCCGCCCCCCCTCCTTCTCTGCCCTTCCCGGTCCTTCCCCACCCCCCCTTCCAGGAGCCTCCCCCTGCCCACCCGCCCTCTCCGGTCCCTCCCCCGCCCCGCCCTGTCGCGTGTCACCGTTCGACGCCCGGGCCCGGAGCTCCAGCACAGGACGCTCTGCGTCCCCACAGCCGGCCGCGGGGAGGATGGCGCTCGTGGCGCTGCGCTTGGTGCTGCTGCTCCTGGCCGAGGTCTTTGCAGGTAACTGTCGTTCCCAAACGAGTCCCTGGCGGGCGAGGACCGGCGAAGAGGCGACGGAGAGGGAGTCTCGCCGAGGGCCGCCCCTGCCCGGCTCTGAGCGGCCTTGGCGACTGTCCCCGTGCACCCGTTACTGGCGGTTCCCCGGCCAGACCTGCGGTGGCCAACGCCAACGGGGGACAGGGGTAGGGGGCAGTGGGGGTGAGCCAGACACCCACCGTCTTTAGCTCTTGCTTGGACTTGCCCCTCAGCTCCTTTAACTGCGACCTACTCTCTGCTTTTTCTCTCTGAAAGTAGATTCTTCTGGTGTCCAAGATCAGGAGTTGGGTTTTTTTTTTTTTTTCCAGAGTCTCACTCGGTTGCCCAGGCTAGAGTGTCGTGGCGTCAGTCTAGCTCACAGTAATTTCCAACTCCTGGGCTCAAGCCATCCTCCTGCCTCAGCCTCCCGAGTAGCTGGGACTACAGGCATGCGCCACTATGCCCGGCTAATTTTTTCTGTATATTTTTAGTTGGCCAATTAATTTCTTTTTCTATTTTCAGTAGAGACGGGGTCTCACTCTTGCTCAGGCTGGTTTCTAACTCCTGACCTTGAGCGAACTGCCCGCCTCTGCCTCCCAGAGTGCTGGGATTACAGGTGTGAGCAACCGAGCCCGGCCGGGAGTTGGGTTTTTATGTACCCAGTGGCCCTACTGAACCTCTCAGATGTACAGGAATTAGGAATTGTGAATGCTTATGAGAAAGCAGACTGGAAACCTATTTTAAAATGGAGGTGAAATGCTAACACCTAATGTTAAGTTTTGTATTTATTACCTGGAAACTCAGAGGAAAAAATTATCATGAGTTACAAAGAGTTACTTCCCCAACATTTATTCCCTAGCCTCAAAGCCAAACCTCATGGGAACAGAACCAAATGTTCTTTCTATGTGCCTGTTAGGATGGGAGCCAGAAAAAACTGAATAATATCCTTTTCAGGGGGCTGGAGTGGGGGGCAGTTGAAAGAAGCCAGGCATCAGAGAGAAGGGAAGGTGGGCCCTGGAGAATCCCAAACCGGATTTTAAAAAACCCTTCTGAACAGTAACTCACCTTAATCACACACTGTAAAGTGCGTTTTCTTCCTGCAGCCTCTTTGGACTCTGAATTTGGTGAGCGTACAGGATACAGAACAGTAAGTAGGAAACCTCTTGTATTGTTTCTACTCATACAGTGAAGCCCCAAACCCTTTGGGTCGGGTCTGATTTTCAGATCTGACCTGCCACTTTGGAAACCGTTGACTGCTTTAAAGACCAGGTTCTCAGGCAAGCCTTTCGGTATAGATAAAAGTGTACCTTTTAGTTGAAAATAGCTCAGCCTTTGAGGCCTTGGGGTTTTGCTTTCCTATTTCCCTCAATGATTCCAAAGGTCATTGGCCTAATAGTTATGCCCTGTACTAGACATTTTATGTGCTTTATCAAATGAAATTCTGTGGATGTAAAACAAAGACCAACCAAATGAGAACAAGCAGAGCCTAACTCATGAGAGCTTGCTACAGCCAGGGTGTCGGCCAACTATTATTTGCATTTGAGTAGAGACTGAAAGACAGAGGAGTGGGAAAGATTTCTAGTGGACAAAAGGGAAGGCTTCAGGTGGCCCCGGGAAAGCTGCAAGTGAGCTAACTGGAAGCCAGATTCCATGGCATTGGTTGGGGGTGGGCGGAGGGTACATATTTGGCTTTCTCTGGTTGGTTCTAAGTTGGATTTGAAAACAAATGAGGGAAACTGTCAGTTAGTAATGAAGTCCCGGTCATTTGGGGCTGATTGTTAAAGGGGCTATTGTTTTATATATATAAAAACAGAAAAAAAGCAGGCCGTGTATTTAACCTTTGGTTAAAGTGGGGCTCTGAACACCATAATCTGATCACCCCTCGTCCTGGCCCTGCCAGTGACTAGTGGCTAATGAGCAAGACCTATTACTGCGCTGGGCTCCAGTGCATCAATTTGGAGGGTCGAGTTCCAGGACCCCGTGTTAGTTTCCTAGGGCAGCTGTCACAAAGTACGACAAGTCAGTGGCTTGACCAACACAAGTGGTTTGTTTCACGGTTCTGGAGGCTCAAAGTTCGAAATCAAGGTATCAGGAGGGTTGGCTCCTTCTGAGGCCTGGGAGGGGGAATCCACCATGCCTCTCTCCCAGCGTCTGGACAGAATTCTCCAGAAGGAGAGCCAGATGTCCCTTGGCTCATAAATGGGGTTCTCTCTTTGTCTTCACGTGGTACTCCCTCTGTGCCTGACTCTGTGTTCAAATCCCACCTTCTTATTAAGGACACCTTTCATATTGGATTAGGGCCCACTCTAATGACCTTATTTTAAACTTCATTTCTTCTGTAAAGACCCTGTTTCCAAGTAAGGTCACGTTCTCTGGGCTTAGGACTTTAGCACGTCTTTTTGCAGGGGGCACAGTTAAACCCCTAACAACCCACTTCTGAACCTGCTGCTTTCTTTAATACCGTTGGGTAAATGTCCGTGTCTTAAAAGTCCAGACTGAAAGATGAGATTCCTGAGTTTGCTTCCGTATTATGCCAAGAGATCACGGTGGAATTGAGTAGAACGTCCATGCGGAGATTGCAGTGACGTACACATCATCGTGCAGCTAGAGGACAGGGAAAGCAGGGAGGATGGCATATCGTAGACTGTCATTTACAAATCAGGCAGATTGAGCCCTCCGAGGCCCTTTATTATTGTTATTATTTTTACATAATATGTATTGAGCCATTGCATTAACGTTGCATCTGATTTTTGCATTAGAAAAATCATTTTTGGGGGAAAATAGAAATACTTTTGTGGGATATTTATAGGAAATCTGAGGGGATTGGAGACATTTTCCCCCTTTAGTTATTTCGTAATAAGCACGTGTCAGTCATTCTCTGATTTCTCTCCCCCTTTCTCTTTTCCAGCCAAACTGTGGTCAGTATAAATTACCAGGATGTCCCAGGGACTTTAATCCTGTGTGTGGCAGCGATATGGCCACTTACCCCAATGAATGTACTCTGTGCATGAAAATCAGGTAACGTCTACAGCTGCAGACTAGCCACGTTTTAAAATTTTCTTTTCTTGAATTTTGATTGCTTAGGAGGCGGTGACTCTGTTTTTGTATATAAGAATCAAATGTGGCCGGGCGTGTTGGCTCACGCCTGTAATCCTAGCAGTCTGGGAGGCCGAGGCAGGACGATCGCTCAAGTTTAGGAGTTAAAGACCAGCCTGAGCAAGAGCAAGATCCCGTCTCTAATAAAAAAATAGAAATAAATTAGTTGTACAACTAAAAATATATAGAACAATTAGCCAGGCATGGTGGCACATGCCTATAGTCCCAGCTACTCGGGAGGCTGAGGCAGGAGGATCGCTTGAGCCCAGGAGTTTGAGGTTGCTGTGAGCCAGGCTGATGCCACGACACTCTAGCCCAGGCAACAGAGTGAGCTCTGTCTCAAAAAGAAAAAAAAAAGTTGGGGGGGGGTGCAAGGGTAATATATGTAACCTTAACATTTGTAGCCCCATAATATGCTGAAAAAAAAAAGAATCCATGGAAATAGAGGGCTGTCTTAGTATCTGTTATAACCCAGAAGCATCTTTCTCAAGGACCTGAAGCCAATCCTTTGAAATCAGCAGGAAGGAAGGGCCTGTCTCCAGTCTCTGTGAGGGCAGAGTCCTAACTCTGACAGTTGCCAGCCAGCAGACACAGCTGGCCTCATCACATGGACACTGACCAACCCTCTGCCATTGTTTACCTCCCTGACTGTACCGAGCCCCACTCACCCCCTCCCTACTCTCTCATCTCCCTTTAAAACGCCCAGTCACCTCTGCACAGATCAGAATGGAGCTGGGCTCTGTCCCCCACTGTCAGTAGTGACTGAATCAAATCTGTTTTCACCATTAACTAATGTCATGCTTTGTTTATTTTTGACACTTGGAAACATTTCTGAGTGTCTTTGAATAAAATAGTGTGTTTTTCCCTTCTTTTCCCCTGCCACTCACATGGTTCAAGTTCACTGATACTCCACAGAAATCTGCTCTTTCGTCCCTGTTTTAAATATTTGCTTCCCTGCCTGTGAAGGGCTTAGCCATGCCTGTTGGGAAGTCAGGCAGATCTGAGCCTTGTCACTTGCCAGCTGTGTGGCTTTGTGTGAGGTCTTCACGCTGTCCATCCTCAGTCTTCTTTGGACAGCGGAAATGACAATGCCTACCTCCTAGGGTTGTCAGGCGGAGGAAGCACAGTGCTGACACCGAGGAGGCAGCCGTCCTTCCGCCTCCAGTCCCTCCTCCGCTGGTCTCTCAGACAGAGTGGCGCAGGCAGGGCTGGGCCCACAGGATCACAGTGGGTCGTCTCGGGGGGCTCACACCAGCTCTGCTGAGTACACCAACCCTCAGGGGTCAGCCTCACATCTCTACCGCTTTTTCAAAGTATCCGCTTCCTTTTGCAGAACTCCTATCCCATGCGCAAGAGCCAGGCACTCGGTCAGCAGGTACTCACGAGGGCCTGCTCTGTGTCTGGCAGTGGGCTGAGCACCCAGGACACCGAGAACAATCCATATGAGGTCCAAGCCCTTGAGCCGTGGGCGGTGAGAGTTCCTGGGGGCGATCTCCCCAACTTTACATCTGCTTCAAGGCTCCTGGTCCGCCAGCCCTGAGCTAGCACATCCAAGCACTGCCCCTCTGTGCATTCCACAGCCACCCCCTGGGGCTCTGTTTTGCTTTAAATACCCACAGGGTATATCTAGTTTCCCTCCGTTGAGTCACTATATTTCACACCTGTGGCTCTGTTCTTTCAGTCTTTTCCTAACAGGCACCTCCTCTCCTCTTTCCTGGGTGGCCTGACCTGGGATTGCCCTCCCTCTGTGAAGGAGGATGGAGAGGACAGGGCCACATGGGTCTGTCCTGAGCTGCAGGCTCCTGGTGTATGTCTCTGTGCTCCAACCCCTGATGTTGAGGGTGACCCTCCTTGTCTTCTGCTGCAGGTCACCGATGCGGTCACGATAATAGGTGTGACAGCAGGTGTCCTAGGAATCCTGGCTGCCGCAGGCATCGTTGGGGCACTGTTGTCCGGAGGCAAGCAGGAAGAAGAATAAATCCAAGGAATTGGCCTGACAGCAGTTAGTGAGGGTGGGTCGTGCTTAGCCAGCGGGAGTGGAAGTTGGCTTACTGATTTTGCTGTTTTGTGATCAGGAATGCTTATTTCATTGGAGCCAAATAACAGCATGGAAGATTTTATTTGGGAGAAATGTATCTTAGAATGACTTCTATTAAAGACATGATTGGGCTCCGCTATGGACTGAATGTTTGTGTCCCCCCCACCCCAAACTCTTACGCTGAAGCCCTAACCCACCTGTGTGACGGTATTTGGAGGTGGGGCCACTGGGAGGTAACTAGGTTCAGATGAGGTTTTGCGATTAGGGCCCCTATGATGGCATTAGTGTCCTTATAGGAAGAGGAAGACAGATCAGAGCTCTCTCTCCCTCCACCATGTGAGGACTTAGAAGGGGCCAGCTGTCAGCCAGGAAGAGTGTCCTCACCAGACAGCAAATCTGCCCCTACTTTGATCTTGGACTTCCCAGCCTCTGGAATTGCCAGAAATAAAGGCCTGTTGTTTGGGCCATCCAGGCTAGGCTTGTGGAGCTGACTCACACAGGCTCCTCCCAGGGACACAGACGTGCGTCCTGGCCGTTGATGGCGCCTCTCCGTTTTCTCCCAGAGGGCTGTGTTTCTTTACTGCATGAGGATACGGGAGGGGCAGAGGGGTGTCCATCAGACCTGACTGATGGACAAGGACCGGAGCCATCGGTCTGCTAGCACCTTGCGGCTGAAATGGTGTGGAGAGCCTCCGCAGTGAACGTGACAGTCACCAGGGCTCCCCGTTACTTTTGCCACTCCCTGCTCCAATAACAATAAGTGTCATTCTTTCCCTCTGCTCTCCACGTCTCCTCTGCCCTGTCGCTTCCACCCGCCAGCACCCCTGCTTCCTCACCACTTCTGCTTGCTGGGACCCCGGGTCTCTGATCTTACATCCTGGCCAGCTCATCTCTTCCTGCCACCATCAAGCCCACTGCGGGCCTCGAGCTGAGCTCCCGGCTCAAGTGAGCAGAAGAGAATCTGATTGGCTTAGCTCACACAGAGCTCTGCCTACCGATTGGCTGTCCTTGGGTCACATGACCCCACTAGGCCAATCAGCTCTGCCTGACGGGGGTCTGATGGGTCACGTGATTCCAACATGACTGCGGAGGCAGTTGCACTTGGAGGGCGTAGTGGATGTGCCCAGCTCCATGATTGACACTCCTAGAGGACAGGGGCAGCCCAGGAGGGGACAGGGGTGAAGCTAGCTCCAACCTCTGGGCCCTGGAGAACTGTGGGGAGCCTGGAGCTTGTCCAAGGGCAGAGTCATTGACTGGAATTAGGCTGGAGCTCACATCTCATAAAATCTGATTCCCCAATTTACCACTGTTTATTTGTAACATAAAATGTTTGAAGCCAAACCTTTATTTGTTTTTTCATGTCTTAAGTGCCCATTTCATTGGAAGGCATCGGGGTGGTAGTAGAGAAGCAAGAGTGCTCTGTCCCTTCCAGTCCTCGCCTCTCCTGGCCAGACCCCCTTGTCTGTGCTGAGGGCCCATGGTATGAAGAGGAAGAAGGCCAGCACTTGTGAGGGGCCCACTGTGGTTACAGCACCATTTCTGTGACCCAGAGCCCGTCACCCACTATGGCAAATCAAGTTGAGCTATGGCAGGGTCATATCCAGCTCTTGAGTTTCTGTTTGGTAAATAAACATAACTGCTGGCAAGTTAGAATGAGTTCACTTTAGCTGTTCCCCCAAACCTACCCTGAGATTATAATGAAAGCAAATCTCAGAGCAAATTGCATCACACACCCAAATATTTGTTAAGCATGTGTTTACTGAGCGGGCACAGAGTTACTCATCCATCCTGTTCTGAAAGCTGAATGAAGACGCAATCCTCGATCAAACCTTGCCTCAGACGTTCACCAAAGTCAGGGTTTCATTGTTTGAATGTCAGCATCAGGCAAGTAGAAATCCATCCCAGAGGCTGGCCATGCCAGGGACATTCAGGCTACATCAGTAAAGACACAGGCTCCAGGCCTCTTTCTCATATTCTGTCCGAGCAGGGGTGAGGAGAGTCTCCACATTTTAGCCAATTCACGTGTTAAGAACAGCATTAGTTTCACTTGTGAGAGATCATTTCTAGCCTCCAATTATGCTGATTATCAAGTCCTTAAGTTTTCCAAAGAAAAACCATTTCCAACATTCAGTATGCTAATTAGGAAGATATCTGGTGAGTGGAAATAAAGAAAGATTGCTTATAGTAGCCACTTCTTGCAGATACAATGCCAGATGACTGCCCCTGAGGTATGTTTTCCTGATTGGAAAGCTGCCATAGCTGGGGAGCTTGCCGGGCGGGGAACTTAGGCTCTATCCCTTGTTTTTTGGGCAGCAGGGGTGAAAGGATAGTTTACTAACTGGCTAACAAGAAAAAATAAATTTCTAACTGGCAGCCACTTAGAGTGGTATAAATTCTGTTCCTAAGGTTAGTAACATGAATATCTATCCTACAGAGACGTTTACCTAGCAATGAAAAGAAGCTGTGCTAACAAAGGAAAAGAAAATCCTCATTAACATTCGCCAGAGCTGGTCCGTTTGCATTCCAAATGGGAAAGGGGTCTTTGGGGGAGGAGGGAGGAAAGGGGAAACAGTCTGACCAACTGGCATATCCTGGACAGGAAATGAGGACTGGAGAGGTGAGCCTGAGGTCGCAAGAAGTGAGGAAACCCCCTCCTCTTGCTGGGCCTTCTGGTTTTTGGGCCTGGACTCTGGGTAGAGCAGCTGGGCCTTCTGATCCACAGGCAGCCCTGGGCAAGGCAGGCAGGGACGCTCTGCACCCCCTAAATGGAGCTCGGTATTTCAGCCTGGGAATTTGAACAATTAAAACTTGTAATTGCTGACTGTACCAGTGATAATTTATAATTGCTGATTGTAGCAGTTAAAGTTGTTCTCTTTGTTCTTCAATCCTCTGATAGCTCTGAGCTTCCAGGGAAGTCTTGTTTCTACTGTGCTGGGGAATTAAGGGACCAACCAGCTTTCTCAGGTGTGGGAAGATATAGGGGATGGTGATGTTCCCACTCCTGAAGCCATAGTGGTGGTGACTGTGCTGACCACCCCAGACAATGGTCAAATGGGGTGGCCATTCTGTAGGGTCACTGGTGGCAGCAGCCAGGATGAGGAAGCACAAAAACATGGGCACTTCTGGGACCACCCCCGGGCAAGCCAGAGATGATGGAGAGATCTTCAGGGGTAGCTAATTTTCAGCATGTAACTCAGGGGCAGTTTGGGTGTGGAAAGAGAGTATTAGTATTAGTCTCTCTGGTAGTCACAGGTGGGGGATGACTAGATCTTTGAGTTAAGGAAAAAAAACTTTCTAAACAGGAAGGTCAATGGGAGGGGGTGATTGGAAAGATGTTGGGAGATGTGTAGGGCAGTGAGGGGAGGTGAGGACCACATGATATGACCATACTAGGAGGTAATTAAGGGTTTGTCACCTGCTGAGAATGAGATTAATGATACGCAATTGTGCCAATGTGACATCTGTGTAAAATGATGCAGTCAATGCACTGGGCACCTGCCGTGCACCAAATGTGGTGCTGGATGTCCTATGTGTACCATTGCATGTGATGCTCCTGACGTTACCTGATGCGGGTCGTAAACCCATCTTGGAGATGAGGGAACTGGGTCTCAGAGAGTTAAGAGCTTTTTCCAAGGTCACACAGCTAGAAATTGCTGGAACTACCCAACCAGTGTTCAACCAATGTTACTTTCCTGCTTTCAGGTTCAGAAGTCTACAAAAACATAGTGGAAGTCCCTTCTGAAGGGACAGGTAGGCACGTTTATTGAGTTTTGTGACAGTGAGACCATCCATTAGCCCATGAGAGGGGGACAGTGAGAGAGGAAAGGAACTAGAGAGAATATGACACAGAGAGTGACGTCGTGTCCCTCCCCAGGGATCTTCACAGCTGCTTCTAACACGGATTCTGTGGCTGCTTCAGGCTGTCACTGGTTTTGGCGTCTCTTACTCAAAACGGTGCTCACAAGCACAGCCCCCATTCCAAATAAGAGGACACTGCCTCCCGCTATGTGACGCTTGGCTCTTTCCACCTGCAAAGCAAGCAGCTCTTGTTGAGACGTCACAGCACGCCCAGGCCGGCTCTTTCTCTCTCCCCGGGCCTGGAACTCCCCTCTCTCTCTTCTTTGTCCCCTGCGGCCTGGCCTCTCTTCTCCTCTTCCCTCCCAGGGGCCAGCCCTGAGTCCTCTCCCAGGGGGGCTGTGTCCCCAGGGACTCCGTTTTCTGGGATGTGACTATTTCTTAGTGGTGGGCTTGTCCTGACAAGGGGCTGATGGGATCCTTTTGAGAGAGCTTCCTGGGTGAGTGGGCAGGGAAGAGGGTTTGTGCCTGGCTTCCTGGGGTCAGAGCTCCAGGGTCCAGAATGGGTCTGCATGGGGTCTAGATTCTCACTGAGCTACATCCTTGTGCGGGGTGGGAGGGGGCTGTGGCAGAAGCTGAGGGGGGACATAGAGAGGCCCTGGGGGTCTCTGTGCCCTGCTCACCAGTGCAGGTGGGAAACCTCAATCCTCAATGCCCCTCCTCAGCCTGAGCCCCAACTCTGCTCCTCATCTCGCCCTGGACATCTCAGGGGGAACCTCACACATCACGGACAGGCCAGACTCCCGACTCCCTGCCGCAGACCTGCTCCCCGCTGCCAGCCCCCATCCTTGCAGGCCAGGGCCCAGCGGTGCTGCGGGGTGGCATAACAGGCAGAGACTCTAGAAAGGGGCAGTGGGATTTTGTTTTTTTGAGACAGGGTCTCGCTCTGTCACCCAGGCTACAGTGCGGTGGTGTCATCTTAGCTCACTGCAATCTCCAACTCCGGGGCTCAAGTGACCCTCCTGTATCAGCTTCCCGAGTGGCTGGGACTACAGGTACGCACCACGACATCCGGCTAATTTATTCTATTTTTTGTAGAGACAGAGTCTCACGCTTGCTTAGGCTTGTTGTAAACTCCTGGCTTCAAGCAATCTTGCTGCCTTGGCCTCCCAGAGTGCTGGGATCACAGGTGTGAGCCACTGTGCCTGGATTTGATCTGGTTCTGTCACTAATTCACTGTATGTTTGGGGACAACAAACCCGGAAGACTGTGAGGGGACCCAGGGTGGAAGCTGTGCCCAGACCTCATGGACAAAGACCCTGAGCTCTCATGGAGGCCCAGAGGCCCTGAGCTTCCCATGCCTGAGTGCTCTAAAGGAGTGCAGAGGACCTGTCATAGTCCTGGGCTGGCCCAGACTGTCCTGATGGCCCCAGGGCTGCAGCAGCTGTTTTCAGGGTGGGTCTCGAAGAGAAGGATCCTGGCAGAGCTGGACCCTCAGAGGGCCTTAATCCACACACTCTCTGTGCATGAGAAAGTGTGCTCCCAGCCCGCAGGGCTGCGACAGGCTGCATTTGCATCCTTCACAGAGATTCTCCCCTCTGGCTGCACAGCCCAGTCAGCCCCGCCCCAAGCAGGCTTCCCCCAGGACAGGGACCATCCAGAGGCCGCCTCACCTGCTTGCAGCGGGGCTTGCCGTATCTCAAATTGGTGACAAAGTGCTCACAGTTCTTTCTCACAACACTATACTCCATTTCCTTGCCCACCATCTCCATTGCAGACTTGATGATGTCCTCCACAGGCCGTGGTCTGTACGTGCTGTCCCAGTGGTTGTTGACCTGGTAGCGACAGCCCGCCACCACGTCCTCCAGGCGCTCCCGTTTCACCACCGCCCTGCTGCTCAGGACCGAGAAGGCGCTGGAGCTGCCAGCCCCAGGGTACTCACCTGCAAGTGGAGACACTGTCACTGGGGCCACATGGGGTGGGGGTAGGGGCAGACGGGCTTGAGGCCAGGAGGAGGGGAGGAAGCCACTCTGGAACTGTCATGTGGACCTTTCACACGTGTTTGTGGGAGTCACAGATCTGCTCTTGTTTCATGGGTGTGAATGTTTGTTACAGTCCGCGAACGTCACGGGTAGCAATGGCTGCCACGATTCCGCTCTAGGCACGGACGTCAGGTATTGGCCAATCCCCTATTATCAGTCATTGAGGTATTCGAAATTTTTTCTCTGTTATAAACAAGGGCGGTGAAGCGTATTTGTTCCTCGTTCAACTTTGCAGCCCTGGGTGTTTCAGAAAGATCCCATTCGCTTTAGCACCCACTGAGTTTCAGTGACTACACTGTGCTGTTTTCATATATTACCTAATTTAATCTCCTTTTTAACTTTCTTTTTTTTTATTTTTTTATTTTTTTTTAATTTATAATATGACATATATTTGAAAAATTGTTAATATTTAAACATGATACTACAATTGATTTTTCTATCACAGATTACAAATCGGTTGATACATTATAGCTATAACATAGATTAATGCAGTAAGAAATGATAT
>CAUYRT010050696.1:0-15002 GCA_963574885.1 Lepilemur ruficaudatus | reverse complement strand
GAGACATTTTAACTCTACAGTGGTAGGTCGACCATTTCAGCTCTGAATTTTCCTTGATGTAATTTGCCCTTTTGTAAAAACAACTTGTGCACAAGAATTAGCTATAACCAGCTGGAGCCTTAGAAAACCTGGCATGCCTTTGAATCTTTTCATTTACACAAATACTTGCAAGTAGAGGCGCCACAAACCAACTGGAGTGCCCAACGGGGGTCATTCTTCTTGCCTTTCCTCATTCTTAAAGAATTGGTTTCCCATTTTTTTTTTGAAGGAACCTGAACTGTGGTCTAGGGTTTGGTGTCGTGGATCAGAGTGTGCTTGTTGTGGGTGGGGCTCCTCAGTGTTTCACCACTGCGTCAGTCCCACCCTCTTACATGGCTCAGTTTCTCTCTTTGGGGGTCTAGTACCTCTGAGAGGGCTCAAAATGCCAAGTGATCAGCTCTTATATGCGTTTCCTGAACAAGCCTTCTTTTAATTAATTTGTGGAGGGGTTCCCTGTGGGGCTCCTCACGCCTTGGGGAATCACCCCAGGCAACTCCCACTCAGGGCCCTGGTCGCCCAGGGCTGCCTTAGGTCTGGGAGGAGTAAGCTGCCCCTTATCTTCAGAGCCGAGAAACTCAGTCTCTCATTTATCTACAAGTAAGACAGTTGGGTTCCTTGCGCAAATGCGCAGACAAGCCGATTTAAATTAGTTTTGAGAGGAAAAAAGGCAATGGAGAAAGCCCTTTAGAGAGCACTTGCAATTCAAATTAGGATTGCAAACAACTTCCTACTAAGAGAACGTACAGCTCAGAATAAACCAAGACCATCAACCCAAAATGGGAAGTCCTGGTCTCAGGAGAACTTACCAGGTTCCTGCCAGAGGAGCAGCTCGAAGTCTGGGGGTGTCAATGGACCCGTGCTGGTACCTTAGCTCCGGGTTCGGGCGACTCCTTCTGAGGTCCTGAGTCTTCTCTGAGATCCTGCTGACTACGCCAAAATTGTGGACGAAAAAATCCAAACTCTGAAATATTTGAAAGAAGTTTATTCTGAGCCAAATTTGAGGACCATGACCCGGAGCCACTCCCAAGAAGCCTTGAGCAAGTGAACTCATTGAGACAGAGTCTCACTCTGTTGCCCGGGCTAGAGTGCCCTGGCGTCAGCCTGGCTCACAGCAACCTCAAACTCCTGGGCTCAAGCAATCCTTCTGCCTCAGCCTCCCAAGTAGCTGGGAATACAGGCCTGTACCACCATGCCTGGCTAATTTTTTCTATATATATTTAGTTGTCCAGCTAATTTCTTTCTATTTTTAGCAGAGACTGGGTCTCACTCTTGCTCAGGCTGGTCTTGAACTCCTAACCTTGAGTGATTCTTCCACGTCAGCCTCCCAGAGTGCTAAGATTACAGGCGTGAGCCACCGCGCTGGGCCTATTATTAGCTTCTTGGTCCTCACCCACTAAACCGTGGACTCCTAAAGAGCAGAGACCTCAGTCTTATTTATCTGTTTTGGTATCATTCCCTATCCTTCCATTAACATAGAGGAGCTTATTAAATGTTTGTAAAAACTGGCTTTCATTTCAGCCCCTCACCATTTCTTAATGCCCCATTCTCTACCCTCTTTAGTTTGTGCATTGGAGTGACTATCAAGTTGGCCTCTTTAGTTAATTTATTCTCAAATGTCCTTGTGAATATGCCAACCAATTGTCATTTCAGGAATAATAGGTTTATTAATAGACTACTATGTCACATACCTTAAGACAAGGTTCAGAGTCCCTGCCTCTCTGTTCTTATCAGCAGTAATAGCTTCTCTTACTGATAAAGGGATGTGATAATATGTGAGTAGTAAAACATGGTGGAAATCAATTGACCCGGGGAAGGCCGAAACTAAAAACGAGGTCGGGAAATGATGGTATCACTCACCCCTACTCCTATTTTACAGATAAGGAAATCAAAGTTCAGACAGGGCAAAAAATGTCCCAAGATTACATAGCTGGTCCATGGAAGGATTGGAACAAGAGTCCAGGGCCCAGAACATCCCGTTACTATGCTTTCCAGGGCACACGCAGTCATTGAAAGTCTGTGTTGTAAAAGCATGTGAACTACAGAAGCGTATCGGAGAGGCAGGCCAGCAAGGCCAGCTATGATGATTGACAAGGCAGAACTCCATCACGCAGGCGGAAGTCACCAGCGATTGTGAGAAGGCCTGGCTGGAGGACGTGGGCAGGGATGTGGGGCAGACATAGGCAAGAGTCTGGATGAAATAGAAACAGTGTGACGTGGTGAGTAGAGCATGGCCTTTGAAACCTGGAATTCAGTGCCATTTCTGACACATAGTCCCTTGTTACTTAACTTACCCATGACCCAACTTTTTAGTCTGTAAAAACTTGCTCATAGAACTGACTTCTCAGAGTTGAGTTAAAGGAGACAATAGATGTCTTATAATATTCAACTGAGCACCAGAAAAGAGCTCTTCTAGATGGTGGTTTGTGATATCCTCATGGAGGTCTAATCTTGTGGTCATTCTAGGGAGTTAAAGTGAGCACCTGTTCCTTTATCAGTCTTCAAGATGCTTTTCAGCGGGGATACCCCAGAGGGGTTTCCACTAAATCAATCCCAGTTCACCTTTTTTTTTTTTTTAATGTTCTTCTCTTTTTTCTGGTAACAGCTTTATTGAGATATAATTCATAGACCATAAAATTCACTCTTTTAAATTCAATGCATCATCATTTCTTGGCCTTTTGGCTAAGATTGAGTGTAAATTCAATGCAACACTACAATCATTACCACAATCAATTTTAGAACATTTCCATCAGATCAGTAAGAAAATTGTACTTCTTAGCCATCGTACCCCAATTCTCCCACAGCCCCTCCAGCCCCAGGCAAGTGCTAATCTATTTTTTTGTTTCTATAGGTTTTCTTATTCTGGACATCTAACACATGAATAAATGAATTGTAGGCTGGGTCTGATGGCTCACACCTAGCACTCTGGGAGGCCGTGGCTGAAGGACAGTTTGAGATCAGGAGTTTGAGACCGGCCTGAGCAAGAGCAAGACCTCGTCTCTACCAAAAAAAAAAAAAATAGAACAAATTGGCCAGGTGTGGTGGTGTGCCCCTGTAGTCCAAGCTACTCAGGAGGTGGAGGTAGGAGGATCACTGGAGCCCAGGAGTTTGAGGTTGCAGTGAGCTATGATGATGCCACTGCATTCTACCCAGGGTGACAGAGTGAAACTATCTCAAAATAAAAAAATAAATGGAGTGTGGTCTTTTATGTCTGGCTTCTTTAATTTATTATAATATTTTTAAAGTTCATCCATGCTGTAGCATGTATAAATACTTCACTCTTTTTTATGGTCAAATAATACAAATGCTCTCTGACTTTTAGTGGTTTAATTTATCGTCTTTTGACTTTATAATAGCACCCATACAATCATTCTGTTTCTCACTTTCAGTACAACATTCAACAAATTATATGAGATAGTCAATACTTTGTTATAAAACGAGCTTTGTGTTAGATGATGTCAACTAACATAAGCTTTCTGAGCATGTTTAAGGTAGACTAAGCTAAGCTATGTTGTTTGGTAGGTTAGGAGTATTAAATGCATTTTTTACTTAAAATATTTTCAAATTATGATGGATTTATTGGAACATAACCCCATTGTAAGTCAAGGAGCATCCGTGTTCCATTCCATGGATATACTATATTTTGTTTATTCACTTGTCAGTTGACGGACATTGGGTTGTTTCTACCTTTTGACTATTACGAATAATGCTGCTACGAACATTCATATGTGAATTTTGTGTGGACATATTTTCACTTCTCTTGGGTATATACTTAGGAATGGAATTGCTAGGTCAAATGGTAACTCTTTGTCTAATTTTTTGAGGAACTGTCCTACTGTTTTTCAGATTGGCTGTACCATTTTGCATTCTTATATTAATAGCAATGTATGAGAGTTCCGATTTCTCCCCACGCTCACCAACATTTGCAATTATCTTTTTTGTTGATAACTATTCTAGTGACTATGAAGTGGTATCCAGCTCACTCTTAATCCCCTGGGTTAGGGTATTGGGTAAAAATGACGATTCTTACTCCTCCATACTTGGCCCACGTGGGGACACTGCCCAGGGATACCAGCTCTGTAAGAGCTTCAGAGCATTTCCATTGAAAATTTAAGGTTTTTTTCATGGCAGAAAAGAATCCCACAGACTGTGCCCCATTGGTAATTAGTTTTTCAATTCACACACCCCCATATTACATCAGCTTCTAAGAAGGCATTATTGGAAGGTATCAAGATATTTTTCAAGGCACTACAAATATTTACAGGGCAGATTATTTACTCAGCAGGAACCAGGACATGATTGCTTCTGGAGAGAAGTTCTGTAGACAGTATTGCCCCAGCCCACCTTCCCCTTCTCACTCTCCACCTCCTAATGCCAAAGGAGCTTTCTGGGGCAGGGAGGTGATTTGAAGTCTGCAAACGGTACAGGCAAATACAAATACTTTTGAGCAAGGCTAACTTGCAAGGGAGAGGGAAAGCAAGGGAGAGTCTAACTAGGGAGCCAGGTCCAGCCTCAGGGCAGGAACTCAGCGGGTGGGAAGGTTTCTGGTCCTGACTGAGTGGCAGCTGCGGACCAGGGAACTACTGATACTAGGATATTTGCTCCCAGAGAAAGTTAGTCAAGGGCTATTTATTGAGCACCTGCTGCGTTCCCACCTCTGCTGGGTGCTATTCTTACTGGGTGCACATTGCAGAGTGTTTCAAGGTGAGGTTTTCCTGTTATACATACATGTTCCCACCATACCCTAAATGTGTCCTTTGTAAAAGCACTTTATTGCAGGAATGCTGGCTTTAGTTCATTGCCATTAATATATCCCCAGAGCCCAGAACAGTGTCTGTCACTCATAGATGCTCTAAAGTATTTCAATGACGGAAGGAATCAAAACTCAACATTGGCTGGTGGGATCCAAGTGTAGCATCTCACTATATATATTGGTTTATAGTTTATTTATACTTAGTCATATACAGTATTGTTGAAATTTTCCTTTGTTATCAACTATAAGCTGAATTTTAATGACTACATAATATTCCTCTCATGAACTCACCAAATTTGTCTTGATTAAGCTCCAACTTTTAGACATTTATATAGTTTTAAATTTTTTTCTATACAAAATAATGATGATCTATTTGTACAAATTGTCTTTGAGCATGTCTAGCTATTTCCTTAGATAAATTCCTGGAATTGAATTGCTGAGTAAAAGGATATGTCCATTTTTAAAGTTTTATGATACATATTGTCAAATTTCCCTCACCCCAAAGGTTGTTCAAATATCCCACCAACCACAGTGTATGTAGCCCGCACACCACTGCCGAGAGTAAGCATTGTCATTCTCATCATCTTTGCCAGTTAAATAGCCTCAACATCACGGTGTCTAATTGATTCCTAGTGCTAGAGCAGCCTCTCAGGGGTTCCTTATGAGTATGTGTCAAAGTCAAATTTGCATGAAGAAAAGGGCTCCTGAGAAAGCCAAACTGAAGATTTCCTCTTAAAAGAGTCATTGGATAGGTGACTTGAAAAATAACAATAACACAGAATGTCTGGTTAAAGATTATTGGAATAGTTGCAATGTCTTTGATGTCTATTTACTTATTTAGGAGACAAGGTCTCACAATTTTGCCCAGGCTAGACTCAAACTCCGGGGCTCAAGCCATCCTTCCATCTCAGCCTCCCATGTAGCTAAAGTATCAACACATCCAGCTTGAATATCTATCTGTCTATCTATCTATCTATCTATCTATCTATCTACCTATCTACCTATTTATTTTGAGACAGAGTCTCACTCTGTTGCCCAGGCTAGAGTGCCGTGGCATCAGCCTAGCTCACAGCAACGTCAAACTCCTGGGCTCAGGTGATCCTCCTGCCTCAGCCTCCCAAGTAGCTGGGACTACAGGCATGTGCCACCATGCCTGGCTGATTTTTTTTTATTATATATGTGTTTAGTTTGCCAATTAATTTCTTTCTATTTTTTTAGTAGAGACGGAGTCTCACTCTTGCTCAGGCTGGTTTCGAACTCCTGACCTTGAGAGATCCACCGCCTCGGCCTCCCAGAGTGCTAGGATTACAGGCGTGAGCCACCACACCTGGCCTCGAATATCTATTTAAATGTCATTATGTTTTCCCAAGACTGACGGTCAGCTTTGGGGAGGGGGTGCTTTCCAGGAATGGGCTGTTGTTTCATTAAAGTTGATCAGAAAAAGTTCAGAGTTTATTGAGAACAGTAGCTCTGGCTTTGTTCAGTTTCCTCTTTTACTAGTCCAATGTGATGTTCTTCATGTGGTTGGAAATTCTTATCTCTTTTTCAGTTAATGTACTTGTTTGCTCCCCCACTGCCACACTTTGGAGGCTCTCTTCCTTGCCATCCACCCTGCGAGGTGCCAGCACAGTGTTTTCTGAACTATAGTCAATTTCGTGCCACACTCACAATCCTTGACAAACTGCCTATCATCTTTTATTCTTCCTTACAGCATATTTTTCTTGAAATTGATTTTTTTTAAGAACTAAATGAATTTCCTTTTAAAATAAACTTGATGTCACTACCTCAAATTGAAAGAAAATGGGTTTCCTTTGCCATAAAGTACCCATAAAATAAATACAATAAAAATAAAGTATTATTAAAGTCTAGGTAGGTATCTCTGATTGCCAATGGCTCTGTGCCCGAGGCCCGATCTCTCTTCCTTGTAAAAAGAACTATGCAAGCATTGGAGCACAGCTAAAGACAGACTAGTGATAAACGAGGTTTTCTCCTTGTGTAATCAGAATGACTGAAATAAATTTGAGAAGGCATAACTTTCCCCTCTAAGTGAACCGATGTTATCTAAGGCAGTGTCCATGGATGGGTAACATCATCTCGGGTGCCACCAGCACGGTAGTCCTCAGGACACCATCACAGTCAGCTGGAGGCTTGTTAATATGTAGGTTGCTGATCAGTAGGTCTGGGCTGGGGCCTGAGAATATGCATTTCTACAGAGTTCCCAAGTCATGCTGGTGCTGCTGATCTGGGGAACACATTTTGAGAACTGTTGCCCTGGTTGCATCATCTCTCATTTTAGGAATAACGGGACCGGGGAAGGTTTGAAGGTGCAAACCAGAAACAACTGTAGCCCCAAACAGGTGCAAGCCTATTCCTATCCGTTGTTTTCAATTTCCCTCCCAAAGAGCAACAAGTCCCGGCCTGGTGCTGGCATCCCTGAGGGCACTGTTGTACCTTCTAGAACCACTCACTTCCTGATCTGAGTTCCAGTGTGTGGCCACCATGAGAGCTTTCTGACCTCAGTCAAACCTCCCCTGATCCTGCTTGGTGAATGGAGGAGGAAGTCAGTGAGAAGTCAAATTACTTCCTGGGGAAAGCCCCTTATAAAACTTCTCCAAAAGTTTTATTCCAGAAGATTGATAACAAAGTACAATTAAAAAGCCCATAACATCTCTCAGGACGTGAAATACTTATTTTTTACAACTGACTAAACTCAGTGGGGTGGGTAGATAAGCAACTATGAAATTATACAATCCAAGACTCGGAAAGCCGAATGCCTGTTCCTTTTGAAGGCCAAGGTGTTTTGAAATGCCTCTCCCCTGAAAACAAGTCTGTATGTTGGCATTTGAACTTTAGGCCATTTGCATTGTGTGTGTGAGAAAAGGAAATCCCCGTGAGGGTTCTCAACACAGTCCTGCCGCCTAACAAACCAAACCTATTTGCTTGTCCGTGTTTCCTTCTAGCATTTATCTTTATAAAGGCACATTGCTTTTACGTAATTAGAGAGATGACGAGAATCCTGCCTTTTCCACATGCTATCATCGCAGAACAAGTACTTTTCCTTATTGCTGTGCACGGTTTCAGCGTGACACTTTGTGCAATGCCGTCAGACCTCTCAGCAAGGACAGTCACCAGCTTTAATCTTCTGTTGTTGATTTTAATTTTTCATTCTATAAAAAAAGAGTTGTTTTTAATTTTTTACACTATATGTAATACTGCAGCAAACATATTTATACATATAATTTTCCCTTCATTTGAAATTATTCCTTAGGACAAAGTCCCAGAAGTGAATTTCTTAGGCAAAGGGCAAGAACATTTTTACGACTCTTAATATCTGTTGCCAAGTTGCGTTTTGAAACAATGTAGCCATTGTAAGCATATTCAAATATTTGCCCCCTCATCAGAGTTGGATATTAGCAATGTACACATGTTTGAAAGCTGTAGAATATTATCTCATTTGTGTTTTAGTAGCAACATGTCTGTAAAATGAGTAAAAAGTTGAATATTTTCCCCATATATTTACCAATTGTATTTTCTCTTTTGTGAATAATTTGATCATGATGACCACAGTCCTGGCTAGCCTTTTGAAAAGTGAACATAGTAGGTTGAAAAGGCCGTATAAAAATGGGAGAAAGGGAGAAAATATTTGCAAGACATACTTAAAGAACTCTTGCAACTTGAAAACAAGAAGACGACCAACTCAATTTAAAAATGGGCACATTATTTGAAAAAGTACTTTATAAAAGAAGAGATACCAGTGGCTGATAAGCACATGAAAAGATGCTCAACATCATTTGTCATCAGGAGGTACAAATTAAAACCAAAGTGAGATGCCATTACATGTCCTATAGCAGGGGTCCCCAACCTTTTTGGCACCAGGGACCATCTTCATGGGAGACAATTTTTCCATGGACAGGGGTGCACTGGGGGAGGAGGGCAGGGGAGGATGGTTTCGGGATGATTCAAGTGCATTACATTTATTGGGCACTTTATTTCTATTATTATTACATTGTAATATAGAATGAAATAATTATACAACTCACCATACGTTGAGGGCCCCTGCCCTATAGAACGGCTATATATTTGGAATGGAATGCTTACATCATATGGTAGGTATTTGTTTAACTTCTTCATAAATTGTCAAAGGGTTTTCCTAAGTTATACCATTTTAAATTCCCATCAGCAATATATGTATGAGTTCTAGTTGCTCCCCATCCTTGCCAACACTTGTATTTTCAGTCTTCATAATACTGATAAACACACCATGGTACACTCACACAACAAAATACTGTTCGGAAATAAGAAGAAACAAATTATTAATACACACAACATGAATGAATCTGAAAATGATTTTGCTAAGTGGAAAAAAACAGATCAAAAAGCAAAACAAAACAAAAACAGCACATCTGTTATGACTCCATTTATATAAAATTCTAGGAAATGCAAACTAATCTACAGTGACAAGAAGTGGATCAGTGGTTGCCTGAGGCTGGGGGCGGAGGGAGAGACCTCACTACAAATAGGCAAGAGGACACTTCTAGGTGTGTCTGGAACGTTCTGTATTTCAGTCCTAACGGTGATTACATGTGTATATACATCCAGTGAAGCTTGCTAACGAGTACACTTTAAATGGATACACTTTATTGACATAAATTATATCTCAATAGAGTTAGTTTAAAAAGAAAAGAGAAATAAATAGAAACAGAGCTTTGTTTAAATCCTGGTGCCAGGAGCCGTTCAAGCTGAGAGTAACACAGCAGAACATGACAGGCCTTAGAGCTTCTTTGCTCCAGAAAAATATTTAAATGGGCCTCTCAGCTATCCAAGAACAAACCTCTACTCCTATTCTTGAATGGAGACGTTGGGACAATAAGAAGCTAACCTGACGGGTAATAATATTCAAACAACTTTGTTTTCACTAAGGTCAGAGTTAAAACTCTGGCCATAACTAACAAGGTGTTATTTATTGGATTTATTCCTCTGCGTGGGCCTGGACGCGGGGAGGGTTGGAGCCCTGGGCTTTAAGGAGGGAGGGCTGGATTAGGAAGACCCCGATTAGGGGACAAAGCTGGTTCCTGAAACATGGGGAGAGGAACAAGGGGGTGAGTAAGGGAACTGGGAGGCGGGGGACATGGCCAGTGACCAGCCAGGGACACAGAGGCCGGACTGTCTGTTTCAAGTCTGTTTCTTTCCTGTGCTGTATTTTCCAGCCCCCTTGACCGCCCCCCCCCATGCCCTCGGTAAAGCTAAGTTGAATGCCACAGTCTGATGTTAACTGTGTTTGGGAACGTTACTGGGAGGCTGTGTCCAGGCAGAGTGATGTGTGCAGAGCCACCGAAGCTTGGAGATGTGATTACGAAGTTTCTGGAAGTGACCATCAGAGAGGCCCAGAGTGGCAGTCTATGACATAAGGTGACACAGTCAAGCAACAGACAGTGTGGGGAATGTCGTCAGTACTCTTCAGGGGTCCTCAGAACTGCAGCTGGGGGAAAGAGGGTTTCCTGCACTCAGATGAAGGTGGGTAGAGTGCAGACCCTTACTGAGTGTTTAAAGGAAAGGTGACCTCCTAAAGGGTGGTAGCTTGGGCATGTCTGGGGTATCAAGAGATTAACCAAACTCACCTACCACCGACTCCACAAGGACATGTGGAATGCCCTAAATTACTTTGGATTTTGAGTTAGAAAAATAATCCATATGGCCAGGTTCACCTCTTCTATCTCAAAATCTCAGAAGAGACTTATGGTACATGACCTAATCCTAACTACTAATTGCCTTTCGCTGCTTTGACGTCAAATAATGACTGGACTTTGTACCTGAAAGACAGTTAAAACTAAAGATAGTTGGGGAGAGAAATCATTTCCTCCTTGGATTACCAAGCAAGAACAGCCACAATGAAAGCCTTCCCTCATCTCATTCTTCTCGCTCTCCTATTTGTAAACTTGGGTAAGGAACATTTTAAATTTTAATTATTCTGATCATGTCTGTTGTCTCTGAGATAGCATCAGCAGGCTTACAGCCACCAATTCTCACAACCTGACACATGGACCGTTTTATAAATGAAGTTTCCTCTCCAGCTCAGCTCAAAGACACAGGCATGTTAGTCTATGATGGGGAAGGTAGAGCAGTAGTAAAAGGGGTCTATGGATTAAGACTTTGGGCCAGATAAGAAGAACTTAGTAAGGCTGGGCAGGGTGACTCATGCCTATAATCCCAGCGCTGTGGAAGCCCGAGGCAGGAGGATTTCTTGAGGCCAGTCGGGGCAAATAGTGAGACCCGGTCTCTACAAAAAATAAGAAATTAGCTGGGCCTGGTGGGTGCATGCCTGTCATCCTAGCTATTCAGGAGGCTGAGGTAAGAGGATCGCTTGAGTTCAAGAGTTTGAGGCTCCTATCAAGGGGAAGGTTGGGATGCCTGTCCTCATAGTAACAGCAGCACTCAGCAGATCTCCCCTGCCCAATCAGGGGGTAGATGTTATGGCCACACCTTCAGGACCAAGTAAGAATTGGTAAGGTTTGTACTACTTTCAGAATCTACTATCAGAAAAGTCTTGACTTACATAAAATAGAAGAAAAGAAGGACGCTGGAAAGGGGAAGTTTGACTGGGAGGGATGGGGAGACGGATGGAGATCACGGAATGAGAAATCATTGAGTCAAGGTGCCTTATGGGAGTGGAGAGGACGTTCCTTGGCTCAGAGAAACCAGGGGCAAGAAGCAAAGAGCTCACCGAGTGTGGGGAGCAAAGCACGGGCTTTGGGGTGAGGCCGCAAGGATTATAATGGCATGTCACCACTTACCAGCTGTGGGTGTCTCTGACCTTCAGTTTCTCCCTGTGTAATAATAGGAAAATGTCCATACTGAAGAGTAACCAAGAGGGTGGCATGAGACAAAGTGCATGATGATCAGGGAATCCTGCCTGGCACATAGTAGGGGCTCAACAGATGATTAGCCTGGACACTTGTCTCATGTCTGCACTGGTATCCAATTTTCAAGCTTTGGTTTCATTTTGCTCTTCTGTGTTTAAAAAAGTCATACAAGGGATGCAGGCCCACTGTAACAAATTCAAACAATACAGATGTGTATGAAATAAAAAGTGAGCATCTTGATCTGCCCTCCCACCCACCTGCCCGCATCCTAGCAACCCCCTCCCAGACATACTAATCTTAACAGTTTGGTGTCTATGAAGGTTGGTGGCCGGGGAAAGAAAGTTTCTTTTTCTATGGAATGTTAAAGATTTTACAGGTGTGTGTAACGAATTACTATTTCAAAAATGAGTTCCATCTCAGATTCTTAGCAACCAGGGGCAGGAGGTGTATCTTGTACACCTTAACACGTCCCCTCTGTACCCCCTGCTCCAATGCCTTGCATAGCACCTTGAGTGCAACAACCCTTGCAAAGTAGTTACTGTAAAAAAAATGAAAAAATGTTCAGATGACATTCAAAGTTCCTTTAACAGGCAAAACTTTCCAGACTGTGCTTTCTCTGAGAGGTTAGGGCTGCTTTATTCTACACAATCTGATGAGTACCTTTGGGAACCAACATCTTATAATATTGAAGATCTTTGATCTGAAAGAAAGGCATTTTACTGTGACTTTCAGCTAGCTTTGAATAGAGCAGCTACAGGTGTTCCCTGGACAGGAGTGCTAGTTATGGAGTGTTCTCCAGAAAGGATTTAAGCCCATGGTTTGTATCTCCGTAGACCTTGTGCTATCCTTGTATTGTTTAGAAGCTCTGGGACCTGAGGAAATAAAAAGATTAAAACTATTTTTACTAATTTATGCCTAAATATATTTCTGTTAATTATAGATTGAACAGAATAGATTATTTTTCAATTCTTCATGGATATTTTTACTAGGTAATGTAAGCCTGGGATATCAGCTGTAAACTGTTTTACCTGAAATCTGTACAATGCTCAGATAAAACACGTGCATGCTTAGCCACGTGCAGAGGCAGGCACCTGTAGTTCCAGCTACTCGGGAGACTGAGGTGGGAGGATCGCTTGAGCCCAGGAGTTAAAGGCTGCAGTGAGCTATCATCGCGTCACTGTACTACAGCCTGGATGATAGAGACCCTGTCTTTAAAAACAAAAGCAAGCAAACAACAAAAAACCACACACACACACATTTATATTTTAGTTTAAAAACATGTTGTATCTATTCACAGTGATGAATAGCTATCAGCTTGGAATGTGTCTCATTTATTAAAACTAATTGAGCATTCTAAAATGCAATCTCCCTAGCAAACAGACATTTGAAACCAAAGTAAACAAACCAGTGAGTGCAAAACTCCTTGTCATAATCCCCAAATCCCCAAAGACCTGCAGAAAATCTCTTAAGAGGTCTTAATTAGCTTTGTGCATGTCTACAGAAACATGTTCATTATTTGGCATCAGCAGAGAATGAACATTTCTGAAGTATGAAATTCGGGCTCTGGTGTGGTTAGGGCTGTTTGACAAGCCCTTTTCTTCTGTCCCGAGTTTTCCGTAGCTAGGGTCAGCCATTGGCCACTCTCACTGCTGCCCCAGTGATAGAGGACACAGTGAAGGTCACTTCTATTTCCACTGTTTTCATTCAAATGCCTGCTTTTCTGTTTGCTCTTTCTGTGTTTGCTCCTTTGAGACTTCTTGGCTTTTTCATGAAATGGACAGCCTTTTCCACAACTCCCTACCCAAGTAATAGGTAAGACACTGGCATTTCACTGAGTCAACTTTGCCTCTGGGTAAACCCCTTAATCCCTGTGAGGGTTGGAGGGCTCTTCTATCAAATGTGGACACCAGTGCCTATTCCACAGGGACTGCCGGGTGCGGGGTAAGCTCTTGATAAATGAGAACAGAAACAGGCATAGGAGCAGTAACAGTCAACATTGCCATCTGGTGACCTATTTTCTTGCCCCTGCGAGAGCAATTACTGATCTCTTCAACACTTAAGAATGATTACAAGTTAGCCAAGCCTGGTTTTAGGTGAAGAGCCAGGCTCTGCCCTCAGGGGGCTCACAGACCCATGGGGGAATCAGGTAACATCTTCAGTAGTTCTCTGTACCTTAGGGCTTAGGAATTGCTTCCTCACTAAAACTCTTTCTTTTAATAAATTTGTTTTCGGCCAGGCGCGGTGGCTCATGCCTGTAATCCTAGCACTCTGGGAGGCCGAGGCAGGAGGATTGCTTGAGCTCAGGAGTTTGAGACCAGCCTGAGCAAGAGTGAGACCCCATTTTTCTACAAAAAATACAAAAATTAGCCAGGCATGGTGTCGTGTGCCTGTAGTCTCAGCTACTCGGGAGGCTGAGGCAGGAGAATCGTTTAAGCCCAGGAGTCTGAGTCTGCAGTGAGCTAAGATGATGCCACTGCACTCTAGCCAGGGCGGCAGAGCAAAGCTCTGTCTCGAGAAAAATAAAAAATAATAAATATTTTTTGTTTAACCTATTGTCAAGGTCAGAGTTCTTAGGTTCTATTAAGGGTTCTAGGAAATGGATTATTGGATCACTAAGAGTTTACTATTCCATGTGTCCAGGGGTTCCTAAAAGCTGTGAAAATGCAATTTTGATAACCATAGCCTATAGGACAAAGATCATTTATTCATCTTACTCTTCAGAAAGTACATATGGCTAGAATTGTTAACCGGTAAACACTACTAGAAAAACATTTTGGGAGAAGTTTAATAAGCACTCAATGAGGTATTTTTATTTCATCATTCTTCCAACTACTCCCCCCCCCCAACCTTTCCCCCCCTCCATGTCTCAACAGAGAAATCGCCATGTAATGGAAAATTGGGGCAGTTGCCGTAAGTGTAGAAGTCCACAACTGGGTGGCGACAGCGCCACCTTGTGGCATTCAGTTGTCCTCCCTGAGGACTCTCTCAAGAATATCAAACCCAGAATAACAGTTCTGCAACTACAGGCATAAATGACATCACTTTTTGGTATTCAATTTAATAAATATTGTTTTTGTCATATTTTTCCAGCTTTGTATTTTAATTGTATTTATTGTGGAGTTTTTGTGTGTTTAGAAGTAATCATATGTATTCATTTTTTAATGTAGTCATATATTACTGGGTATACATTCATTTTTCCAGAGAAGAATGAGTTGGGTGCTAATTAGTATCAAGTAATAGTAACTGCCATTATTTATTCAATGTGCTTTCTTCTGAAACGTGGTATTTTTTTGTTCCTTCAGCCACAGGCCAAAGCACAACTGTTGTCTCTTCAAGCATAGATACTGCACCTG
>CAUYRT010050695.1:0-12267 GCA_963574885.1 Lepilemur ruficaudatus | reverse complement strand
TGAGACAGAGTCTCAGTCTGCTGCCCGGGCTAGAGTGAGTGGCAACCTCAAACTCCTGGGCTCAAGCGATCCTCCTGCCTCAGCCTCCCAAGTAGCTGGGACTACAGGCATGCGCCACCATGCCCGGCTAATTTTTTCTGTGTATTTTTAGTTGGCCAATTAATTTCTTTCTATTTATAGTAGAGACGAGGTCTCACTCTTGCTCAGGCTGGTTTCAGACTCCTGACCTTGAGCAATCCGCCCGCCTCGGCCTCCCAGAGTGCTAGGATTACAGGCGTGAGCCACCGTGCCCGGCCGACATGCCCAGTCTTATCAAACTGTCCCAGTAACGCCACAAGATGGTCTACTTAAAGCCTCATTTTACAGATTAGGAACTGAGGCTTTGAAATATTAGTCTGAAGCCAAGATGGAACCCCAGAGCCTCTTCCCCACTAATCTACTGAACCCCAACCTAGGCACCTCTCGCCTACACGTGTGTCCAGGAAGGCTGCCTGGGCTGGGAGGAAATTGCCGCAAGATGCCCCAGAAGTGCTGCTCACTGGGCTTGTGAATGGCAGGTCTCAGTTGATGGGCTGGGCCCACCGCACCCTTGCTGATTCAGGCATGCGCAGGTGAGAGTCTGAGTTCCATCCCAGCAGGCAGCGCTGCCAGGTCAAGACGGGTAATTGAGGCAAAAAGGTTAAATTCCTGGGCTCAGGGCTGGGCACAGTGGCTCACGCCTGTAATCCTAGCACTCTGGGAGGCCGAGGCAGGAAGATCGCTCAAGGTCAGGAGTTCGAAACCAGCCTGAGCAAGAGTGAGACCCCGTCTCTACTAAAACTAGAAAGAAATTAATTGGCCAACTAATAATATATAGAAAAAATTAGCCAGGCATGGTGGCACTTGCCTATAGTCCCAGCTACTCGAGAGGCTGAGGCAGAAGGATTGCTTGAGCCCAGGAGTTTGAGGTTGCTGTGAGCTAGGCTGACGCCATGGCACTCACTCTAGCCCGGGCAACAGAGCAAGACTCTGTCCCAAAAAAAAAAAAAAAAATTCCTGGGCTCAGGAGACTGGAAGACCAGGGTTCAAATCCCTGCTTTGCATCTAATAAACCCTATGACCTTGGGCAGGCTGCACCCTCTTCCGACATAGGGATGACAGAGTCCCTATCTTCTGTGAGGATTAGGAGGTAACGTAGCCCTCAGAATAGTGTCTGGCACACGGTATATGCTCCTCCATGTGACGCCCCACTGTGTGCAGGAACACACAGGCCAGCGGCTGCCCTTACAGCCCGCACAGCATTCGCTCTCGGGGAGAGAAAGGGCTTTGCCTCCTTTTTCCTTCAACTGGACAACCAGCCCAACACTGACGGCCAACGGGTGCTTCAGGGGCACCTAAGCCCCCATGCCCAGCCCCACAGGGCGTCAGCCATCTCGCCCACTCCCGCACACACACCCACGACCCTCTGGGCTGCCCGCCCTGTGCATCCGAGGAGCTGCGAGCACTCGGGAAGCGGGGCAGGAGTGATGCTGTGTGCGGGCGCGATGAGAAGTTTCAGGTCCCAGGCTTAGGGGTGAGGCCTCAGCCTCCGCCACGGACTACTCACACTCCTGACGCCCACGTCTTCCATCAGGTCAGCCATCTCTTCATCCTCACCTGGAGCAAAGGAGAGAGGCCAGTGACCCTCGAAAGCCCGCCCGTCCTTCTGCCCCCTCCTGGCTCACCAGGCTCAGGGGGCGCCAACTCCAGCCCCAGAAAACTGCCTTCCACAGACCCTTGTATCTTTCTGTGAGACGAGATGAGACCCTGAAACACTGCCCCTTTCTCCTTCTCATCCTAGGCCCCAGGGACGATGGCCTCACAGTGAAGTGGTGACCCCACTTGTGAGGTGAATATGGTTTTTTTGAGACTAGAAGAAAGCCCCAGGTCTCCCGGGGCACCAGGCACTCCCCCAGCCCCGCTCATGCCCCCACTGTGCCAGGACCGCTGCATTCTCCCGCTTGAAAACTGTCCCCCCATATGTGCTGGCACCATGTGGGGAGATAAAGCAGCACGAAACAGCCCAGCTGGAGGGAAGAGAAACTCAGGCAAAGTCAACCAATAACCCAAAGAGAACAAAGACAGCACGTGACTCCGGGCTCAGGACTAGGCAGCACTGGGCTTGGGAGAAGGAGACCCCGGGCAGAGGTGCCGAGGAAAAGCTACAAAGGACGGGAGCTGGGACCCAAAGAGCAGGGAGGGTTGGGAAAGTCAGGAGGAGAGGGGAGGGGCATTCTCAGCCCCAGGAACACCTGGACACCAGGGGAGACGGGAGAGTGTAAGGGGGTGAGAGGGGAGCAGATGCCAGACGAGGAAACAGTGATGGTCACATTCACACCGAGCATGTACACGTGCTATGCGCATGTCACGCCGTTTCTCCTGCACACTGCCACTGTGCAGCAGCTGTTGGTATCACGCCCGTTTTGAGTGAGGACACGGGGGCACAGACAGGACGAGTGAGTACCCACAGGCACGCGGCTGGTGAGTTGGCGCAAGGGGAGAAGCGGGCCTGCTAGGAGGAGCTCAGGCCCCCCAGTTCCTTGCAGTGGAAACCGACATGAGGGACACAGGTGTGTTTTAGAAGACGGGGGTGTTTCTCATCTAGTGGATGGGTATGCGGAGGGGGAACAAGGAAGACTAAACAGGACTCGTAAGATGTCACACGTGAGGGACTCTGGGACAAGAGATGTTGGAACTGGGGAGTTGGAAGGGTTTCAGTCTGGCTCTTTCTGCCTCTAAAGGAACTTCAGAACCTCAGCCAAGTTAGCATTAAAAAAAAAAAGAGGAGGCAGAAGAAAGGAAAAGAAGAAGGAGAATAAATAAGAAAATAAAAGACTAACACCGTGCATCACAGGTGGTGAGGGGAAGCACCGTTTCTGAAAGCTTCCTTGATTTATATACATATTGTATAAATGGCTCGGTTGCAACATCAAAGATTTGTTCTCTCCTTTTATAAAAATTTTTTATAAAATTTTTTTATATTTTTTGGAGCCATGCCCAAGAAGCCTTGAGTAAGTGGACTCCAAAAATGTTTCTTAATATGGTCAAAAAAGTATGAGGAACTTGAAAAGTTTGAGAAAGTTGCCTTAGGTAGAAGGTTCCCATGTCTGTTTCTACCTATGCTTCCTCAACAATGGTCAGTGGATGAATGAATAAGTGAACACAGGAGTGAATAAATGAATGAAAGAAGTACAGCCCTGGCCTGGGCCAGGAGCAGCTGCATTCCCAGGACGGGCAGGGACGCACCTTTAGTGCCTTCCTCTTCCTCCACCTTGTCACCATCTTCCTCCTCCTTTATGATCAGCCGGCCATCGGCGCTCACTTTGAAGCCATGGTCCTTTTTCCTGCCCTGGCTGGGCCCAGGCTGTGTGGCTGGGGTGGCAGAGTTCGGCATGAGGAGGGGGAAGGCCAGTCCCAACCCAACTCACACCCTCACTAGGACCAACAAGCCTGGCTCTGGGCCCCCAAATGGGTGCTTCTCAGATCCTGCCCCCAGACCTCCCACAAAAGCCACCCCCTACCCACCACCCAAGAACCTGGCACCACAGCCAGCTCCATGCTTACCTAGGACTCGCTGGGCTACCTTGGGATCCAGGAAGTTGAGAGGCTCATCGCCACCACCCTCCTTCAGCCACGCCCGGCTCCTCTGCCGAGCCAGCTTCCGTTGCTCCTTGCCCCGGCTTCTTTCCTCCTTCTCACTGTCCTCCTCGTCCTCTGAGTCAGCCAAAATCTCTTCGATGCTGAGGACAGAGAAGCCCCATGTCAGAGCACTCCTGTGAGGCAGGGCTCGATGGGGCACTGCCTGGGCAGGCTTTGGGTTGGGGAGACCAGGATGCCAGGGCCCTCCCATGGTCTCACCTGTCACCTTTGCCCTGGGCAGGCTCCTCCTCCTCTTCCTCCTCTTCCACACCAGCCTGGCTCAAGGCACGGTGCCTCTTGGCCCGGGACTCGGCTTTCCGGATGTTTACCAGGACTTTGTGGTACTCCTGAGGCAGTAGCCCCTTCACCAGGTCAAACCTGAGGGTGGCAAAGACGGGCTGGTGAGAGGCCCTGGCCAGAGAGCACTGCCCGGAGGTCAGAGCAGCGACTGGAAACACTCAGCTCCTCACCAGCTCCACCCCCGCCCATGTGCAGCACACAGACCCGAACTTGCGCATGAACTTGGTGAACAGGTTCCGGAGCTTCATGCGGAAGTGCCGCCGCATGTCGTCTGAAAGCTTCCCGATGGCTTCCATCTGCCGGCAGAGCACCGGGGTTTTAGGTGGAGGGCAAGCCTTCCACCCTGCCCTCTCACTGCTGTCCAGACCCGGGGCACAGGACCACCCAGCTAAGGGGGAGGCTAAGAGCTGCCCTTGGTCCAATCGTGCCTCCATAACCTGGGCAGCCCCCATCTATCTTTCCCATAAAGCCTTCTTTAGGATACAATGCACCCTACCAAGATGACAGCATTAGTCTTCTGAACAGTGCGTGGCACTCTGCATACATCCTTAAAACAACCCAATGAGATACATGCTATCATCCAAAATTTGCAGATGAGGACACTGAGGCAGAGGGTTAAGTGATTGCCAAGTGGCCACAGAGGCACGAGCTCAGCCCAGGTCTACCTGACGCCCTGGCTCCTACTTTGCGGCCAACACCACCAGTTTCTCTCGGTCCCACACATCCTCCTGTCACACGGCATCACTCTCTGGCTCAACTCTTCTCAAGCCTCCATCTGGCCTGGGCTGGGTTCCATGTGTGGCTGGCAGATCTTATTATCTGCAGTGCCTGCCAAGGGGGCTGAGGGGTCCAGCCACCCTTTGAAGGACTTTTTTTTTCTTTTTTTTTTTTTTGAGACAGAGTCTCCCTCTGCTTCCTGGGCTAGAGTGAGTGCCATGGCGTCAGCCTAGCTCACAGCAACCTCAAACTCCTAGGCTCAAGCGATCCTCCTGCCTCAGCCTCCCAAGTAGCTGGGACTACAGGCATGCGCTACCATGCCCGGCTAATTTTTTTTCTATATATTTTTAGTTGGCCAATTAATTTCTTTCTATTTATAGTAGAGACAGGGTCTCACTCTTGCTCAGGCTGGTTTCCAACTCTTGACCTCGAGCGATCCGCCCACTTCGGCCTCCCAGAGTGCTAGGATTACAGGCGTGAGCCACCGTGTCCGGCTCACCCTTTGAAGGACTTCTGTACATTCTCATAACCCCACAAGTCACTGCTCTCACCATCCTCCCCATCTCTGGACCCCAGCTAGGCTGCAGGCTCTGGTGGGTAGGGGCAGGACCTGCTGATGCTTATCATCAGCCCCTCCTGTCTTGAACCAAAGGCCAGACCCGAAGTAGATATGCAAAGGGGACCTGGAGGCTTGATGTGACTCAACCCGGCAGCACGGAGGGCTCAGAGGACTGTCCCAGCCTACGGCAAGCCTGGGTTAGGCTCCCCTTGGGGATGGGAGGTGGCGAGGCACTCAATGCCAAAGAGCTCTTCAAACCCCTCTGCAGCCCAGCTGGCGGTGTTCAGAGGAACTTCCTCAACCAGGAAGGTCAAAATTCAAGGTGGGAGGGGGGAGGCAAGCTGAGGGGCCCTGCAGGGGGAGAGCCCAGAGCCTGAGTCCCAAGCCCTAGGGTCTGTCCCAGGGCTGCTGCTGATTAACACCATGACCTTGGAAATCTCTGGCCTCAGTTTCCCCACCTATAGGATGAGGGGTGGCCCTGCCCACTTGGTCTTTGCACTGCAGAGCCCTTGCTTCCGTGGAGGGCTCTGGGGGTGATAAGAGGCAGCCTGGGCACCGTGCCTGCTCCTAGTCCCCACTGGGTTGGCATTCCCCTACGGGTCCCTTCCAGGGCTCCTTAATAACTTTCTGGCTAAGGAAAAAAAAAGTGAAACTTGCTGGCACTGAGTCCCAGCCACTGGGCCAATGCTGGCAGCTCAGAGGCCAGCCTGCTGCGCACTGTGGGAATGGGGGTGCTCACCACCAGCTGTACATGCTTGGCCAGGTGTGCCACGTCCATGACAACCACCGCCACCTTGATGAAGCCCAGTGCAGACTTGACCACGTCGCGGGTGCGGGAGGCCAGGAGCAGGCACACGTTCTCCAGCAGCTGCTCCACCGTGCTGGTCCCCATCAGACCTATGGCAGCAAGGGGCCACTGTCCCAGCCACCCAGAACCCCACCCAGAACCAACCCCCCTCCATGGGGAAGCAGCAGCTGCCAACTGCCCCTGCCAGGTCACATGTCAGTAGAAGCTGCCACTGGGAGCCTTTTTGTGTGCCCAGTGTGGTTCCACAGAATGTCCTTCGGTCCTTTAGCTACCCCTGAGGTAGGTGCTATTTCTCTCCCCCTAATTTTAGCTATAAGAAACTGAGGTTCCAAGAGGTCAATAAAGTTGCTCAAGGTTTCATGAGGTTGCCAAAAAGCAGGATGAAGACTAAGATCTAGGCATCGGCCCTAACCCCCTCTCAACCCGCGGCGGGACGCAGGGCAGCTGGACCACACAGCTACACCGTGCGGAGGTGTGAGGAGGGCGCCCCAGCACAGCCCTGCAGGAAGAGAGATGGAGGTAGGCTGGGTGGGGTGCCGGCTCTTCTTCCTCCCTCCTGGCACCTTTCCCCAGTTCCCACAGCCACCCTGTCCTGACCTTTTGGGCATTTTCCAACCCTGAGGGCTTCCTAGGCCTTCAAGGAAATAAGCATTTACCTTTAAACTCGAAAAGGAGGTGGGTCAGGGCCAGGATGCTACAGCTGACCATGGTCACTGGGCCCACGAGGCCAGGGTAGATCAGGACGAGGTAGCGCTGCAGGGCCTCTGGGGGCAGAGACCAGGGCGGGTTAACCAGGACAGAGTCCAGCAGGGAGGGGAACCCAGAGCCAGAGAAGGAAGCTCCCTCTTCCCCTTTTTTCTTTGAGGATGCTTTGAGGGATGACTCCCTCCAGCCTGAGAGTGTCCACCCCCAGCCTACATCACCCAGGCCTCACCTTCCTGGTTCGAGTCAAACCGCAGGAAAGCACGGCCCATCTCCACGAGCAGGGCAAAAGCATTATTTCGTGCACCCACTGACACCTCCTTGATGCACAGGATCACCTGGCCAAGACAGCCCCATTAGCTCGTGTTCCCGGAGCTGGCCTACCTGGCGCTGGCTGCCTGAGGCAGAGGGGCAGGGAAAGGCACCCACGTGCCCAGGCAGTGAATCAAGCCCACCCCCAACCCCATGAACGCCCTCCCTGGATCCCAACATGCGCTCGGGAGCCACACTCCAGGGACCCCCAAAACACACCTACCCCCTCACCTCCGGGACGAGGGCAGCGATGAACTCCTCGTGCTCAGCTGAGAGCTTCTTCACAATATGTATGAGGCACTTCAAGCGGGGCTGCAGGCAGGGGGCTAACAGTCAGGACCCCTCAGTGCTACCCCCATGTCCCTAAGCCTCTACAGTGGCTCCTCTCTTGGAGTTGCCTGGCCTCCCCTGGCAGAGCAGGTGGCCCCAGGGCCCTCACCCTCTTGGCAGGCGAGGACGTGCTCCGCAGCGAGTCCAGCAGGGTCTTCTTCAGGTCTTCCAGGTGGCTCTGCACGAATTGGGCCCCAGGGCCCTGGGGGCTGGCACACACCTCCTCCAGCACTCGGTAGGCCTTCTTCTGTACCCCGTGGGCCTTGCTCTGGGAGGGTGCATGGCGGAGAAGGAAAGGTGAGGAAGGTGCAGGGGCTTCGCTCCCATCCAATGCCATTCAGAGCATCAGAGCACCACTATGAACTGTGGCCAGGACTGGAGGGCTTCAGAGCAGAAGCTGGCCTGCCCATCTGGGGCTCAGCAGCCCTGACCAAGTGCTCGTGGAATCTGGACAATGAGTGGCTAGCTCCTGTCCAGGAACAGAAGCGGGGGTAGTGCTGCAGGGGCGAAGCCAGCCCAGCCCTCCAACCCATTAAGCGCCACACACGCCAGCAGCCTGTGCTCACAGCGCCTGGTGCGCGCCACAGCCTGTGCACCTGCTGATCTGCCTAGTGGAGATCTCTCTCTCCTTCTGTGCCTGATTCCTTGCTATTCCAAAGCAGCTCTTGGTGGCTACACCCAGGGCACCTTTCCTGACGTGAGGTGGCCCTGCCCTGACTACGGTGTCCACCTACACCTTCCACCCAGAGCACTTCTTGCATTGTAGGTAACTGCTGTGAAACTGTGCCAGCTGCCAGGGGTCCCTGCTGAGCTGAGCTCTGCACAGTTGCTAGCTGCAGTGGCGAGCATTTCCAGTGGAGAACCTAACCCATGCAAAGGCGCAGACCAAGCCTGTAATATCTGAGACCCTTAGAGCAGCCTAACGACACTGGAGTGAGGGTGAGGGTGGTAGGGGGGTGGGTTGGGATGGACAAAGGTCAGACCAGGCTGGAACAGGCCTAGCGAGGGAGCCGGGAGCAGCAGCATGGCCTTGGTCCTACAACAGACACCTCAGCAGCTCAGGCCTGGGCACAGCTGTGCAATTTAGTCACTTTGGCACCCATGTGACAGATGGGCTAGACAGGCCATAAGGGGAAGCCACTGCAGGAGAAAGCAGACAGGGACCTCATCGTGGGCAGCAGTATGGCTGGGTGGGGCTCCCGGCCTCGGAGGCTCACCTCTAGGTAGGGCCGCATGGTGGAGTAGAGCTTGCTGATGGCGGCTTCGTCAGCATGAGGAGCCAAGGCCACAACCAGGTCCAGGACAGACAATCTGCTCAGGGGCAGGAGACCAAACATGGGCTTGGGGGGAACCCAGAACCCAGGAGAAGGGCCCAGACTGTCTGTTTTCTTATGTCTGCTGGGTACGGTGAGGTGGGAGACAAGGTGAGGACAAGGGGCTTCAGAGGAGCACGTGACAGTAACCATAGCGAGCACCTCAGCAAGCAGCCATGGGGTACCAGGCACTGTTTTAGGTGCCAACTCCTTCAGTCCTCACAGCACCCTGGTGCAGGTACTGCTACCATTCCCGTCTTGCAGATGAGGACTCAGAGGCAGAGCGGGTAAGTAACCTATACAAGGCCACACAGCCCGTAAGTGATGGAGCTGGGACTTAAACCCGGGCAGTGTGTCTCCTGAGTCCTCATTCCCCACTAGCAGGCTAAAAGGCCGCTCCAGGAAGGAGGAACTAGGTAGGCCTCTCCGACAGAGCTGAGACATTCACTATCTCAAGGCTTCCCCAAATAACTCCAGAGTGAATCCCCAGGGCTTCTGGTGAGGCCCCCTCCAGCCCGTGGGCGAGCTGTGAGCACGTTACCTAGTGAAGTCGGAGCTGGCAGGGTCGAGCACCTTCTCGCTGGCTTTCTCCAGGAAACCATTCACCAACTGGCAGCACCACGGGACGAGGAGGAGGGCATGGTTGACGAGACAAATACAGAGCAGCAACAGTAGCAGCTCCCAGAACAGCCTCCCCACCATTTAGAAGCCTCCAGCCCAGCCCTAGCCACGACTGCTGGTATGTGGTCCCGCTCTCCAGGTGGGAAGGACCCAAGTGAGCCCTGGTAGGTAGGGCCCTCACTGACACTCTGCCCCCCGGAGAGCAGTCCTCTCCTCCCTCCCTCCGGCAGCTACCTGGCACTCGGTTATGGTGAGGTACGTCTTGATGGTTTCCAGCACGGCCCGGCGCGGGGTTGGAGTGTCCCCGGCTGCAATGGGTTGCCCGTACAGGTTGAAGAGGATGGGCAGAAAGTTCTTGGCAAAGCGGCTCACTTCGGCACGGTCAGCCTCTGGCAGGAGGACCAAAGTTTATATTAAAGGGACAAGATCCTCAATAGTGTAGTGGTGAGTAAAACAAACAAATAAAAACAAAGGGACAGGAGGTGACCCTGCCTCAATGGCTGCTGGGGCACTGCAGCCCGGAGGCCTTCTCTTAGGGGACACTGTGGCAGGATGTGGAACCCATGAATTTGGGGCATATCTGTGACAGGAGGGGCTGCAGCCAGGGCAGGGAGAAGAAGGTGCCACAGTGGTCTGTGCTCCTCTGTGGCTCCTATCCTCGGGGCCAGCAAAGTGCCAGCCACACAATGAAGCCTCGGACGCTGACTGAGCCAGTCTGCAGCGGCTGTCGGCACAGTGGGGGTAAAGGGGAGAGAGAAGGGGCAGTCTTCAGTCTCTACTATCTCCTCAGGTCCCCAGCTGAAGCAGCAAAGGATGCACTACAGAGGCCAGTTTCTGTGGCTCTGCCTGGCAGGGAGCAAGGCAGGCAGTGGGTAGGGCCAGGGGACCTGGGTCATCTTCTCCCCAGCCCTCGACTCCCGGGGCCCAGAGCACACACACACCTGCCTCACAGCCCTTGGTGATGAGGGTACGCAGGGCCTGGCACACAGTGACCCTCAGGTCTGGGCGCTCGCTGATGGCCATGCCCAGTGTCCGTGCCAGCCCTTTGAAGGAAGTGGCCACGTCTGTGGGCCTCGTGCAGAACCCAGGCAGGAGGGTCCAGATCTGGGGAAGGAGGGGAAGATAAAAGAGAGTGACACCCAGCAACCAGTGCCACTGCACTCTCCTGCCCACACCTCACACCTGACCCTTACCTGCCACTGGAGCGTGTCGTAGATCTTGGACTCCACTGTCCTGTCCGCCTGTGCCAGGTCCATTGCTGAAGCATGAGACAAGGACACAGTGTGACCCTGGCACCCTCCTGGTGAACTGACCTCACTTTACCAAAGTCAAACCAAGAGCCTAATGATGAGGATGGGAATATGGGTGATCTCCCCTCCCCATAAATTAAATAATAATAATTGTTGATCCTACAAAGCTGAAACAGACCTATAGAAAACAGAAAGCAGATGTCTCTCCATGATCTGACTCCCACAGGATGGCCTCTGTTTCTTGTGACTTTATTCTTATACTCATATAATTTTTTTTTGTTTGTTTTAAGAAATGTGGTCTCACTCTGTCACCCAGGCTGGAGTGCAGTGGCATCATCATAGCTCACTGAAGTCTCAAACTCCTGGGCTCAAGCGATCCTCCTGCCTCAGCCTCCCGAATAGCTGGGACTACAGGTGTGCACCACCACATCCCGTTTCTTATACCTCTTTAAACAATGCACACTTTTTAAATCATAAACAGGACTGCACTATACATACATTGTTCTGTACCCTCGTGTACTTAGCAATGAATACAGGTGGTAACACTGGCTGAAGTACTGTGTGGCAGTCCACGTGATGTGCACTTTATGTGATCGTTTCATTTACTCCCCACAACGCATTCATCCTGCCCCTTCTGCAGATGAGAGGCAGACCCTGGGAACTAAGCGATCTTGCCCCAAGTCACCAGACTTTGGAGAGGCTGAGCTGGGATTCAAAACTCACCATCTAGTCAACTTGTCCATCCCTACCTCACGGCCTCTTTCTTTACAGCTACGCTGTATTTGGACTGGGGCTTTACCATTTCTGGTTAAATTAAACCAGAACCCTACTGAGGAATGCCTGGGTTTTGTCCGATACTTTGTTAGTATAAATCACACTGTTGGGAAAATAAATTGGTGTGTATTTATCTAATCATTTCCTCAAGACAGATACCTACAGGTAGTACTCCCAGGACAATGAGAGTATACAATGGAACCTTGAGAACCATGCCAGGGCTTACAGGTAATGTTAGCGACCCTTGTTTTAGGGGTTCATCTGTATTTTCTTTGATGGGCCTATGTTTCTGTTGTATATAGAAGAAAACGTTTTTTAAAAAAATATCAGCGGAAAAATTTTAAGTCAAGTTACTAACACATGAAGTGTAATTCCAATTGAGTACAAATATAATATTCTTTTTACACATAGAAAAAAATGAAAAGGAAAATACATTAAAATTGTAGCAATTATTTCTGGGTGAAGGGATTCAATGGTTTTTACTTTCTTCATTAAAACACTTCCTGCGGCTGGGCATGGTGGCTCACGCCTGTAATCCTAGCACTCTGGGAAGCCGAGGTGGGAGGATCGCCCAAGGTCAGGAGTTCGAAACCAGCCTGAGCAAGAGTGAGACCCCGTCTCTACTAAAAATAGAAAGAAATTAATTGGCCAACTAAAAATATATAGAAAACATTAGCTGGGCATGGTGGTGCATGCCTGTAGTTCTAGCTATTTGGGAGACTGAGGCAGAAGGATCCCTTCAACCCAGGAGTTTGAGCTTGCTGTAAGCTAGTATGATGCCATGGCACTCTAGCCCAGGCAACAGAGTGAGACTCTGTCCCCCCCCCAAAAAAAAGACTAAAACATATATGCACATAAATTCTGAGAATAGAAATTAAAAAATTTTTCCAACCTTTAATGATCAAAAGAACAGGATATTTTGTT